>WAAG01038874.1:7671-18268 GCA_013390105.1 Tichodroma muraria | reverse complement strand
TCAGTATCCCATAGAATGAGCACCTCTGATATTTAGATGGAATTAATTTTGTATTCCTACCCAAATAAGATCTGCTCACCACTTATCAAAGACATTCCAAGGTGAATTTTAGATGGAACTTGTAGTGGCTTTTTCCTTAAGGTAAATTCTACTTCATTTGGCCAAGTCCTTCTAAGTCCCTAGATGACTCTAGCGTGTCATCTAGTAGAGTCCTAAAGGCAGGTTGAATTACTGAAGAAAAATGTCTCTAATCTGTGGTCAAGGTGTTAAAAATTGAAGGCAGCTTTCAGACAAAACATCCTAGCTACAGGCTAGGCTGAAGGGATAACTCAGGAGCTTTAACCCCAAAATTAGAGATTGAGCAAAGGAGTGTTTTTATTAATTTTTAGGTGTTATGAGGCCATACAACCTTTTTAGACTGTGTCCCTTGAAAGAAGAGGTATCACAATCTGCATTAATGCTAGAAGCAGCCCTAACAGCTGTATTGCTGGAGGGCTTGTTCAGGTTGGCATTTCTGCAAGTCACTGTGTTGTGCTGCTTGGATTTGCTTTGCCTGGCCCCAGAACACAAAGGTTGGCACGACTCAGCTGCCTGGAGGACCTCAGTCACATGAGGTCCTCTGAGACTTTCTCACCAAGAGTTTCTACTCTCTATTAACTGACACTCCAAACTGATTGAATGTAATGAGAGTCTTTCCACTGACATCATGACTTTGATTTATACCCTTAGTACATAACACATTGTTTCAAATGTGAGACTTAATATCCTTTTTCAGTCTGCAGCTCTTCCAAGTTAAATACCAATAAACAGAGAGAAGGAAAAATCCACAAGACAAGTTTAAGAGATTGCTCTGTGTCTGTTAGAGACAACTCTTGACTAATGCAAAGAAACAGTAGGAGAGGGTGTCTTTTGCCTAGGAATTCAGAGTCTGAGGGACTCTTTGCAGAGAGAATGTTGCACAGCTGAGTTATTTTCTATCAGAAATGGCAACTAAACCTCTCATGCAATAGTTACACCAGTAAGAACGCAAATGGAATAAAAACCTTGTGTGTTTATGTTAATTAAATCTGTCAGCCACTGTATTTTTCTTCTATATTTAGTGTGGTTTTCTGAAGAAATGAAGCTTATACAGTTGCCATGGCTGTCTGTCCGTCTGTTGGTCCCCCCCTGCTCCTCCACATAACTTTTCAAACTGTCAGCAAATTTCAGCCAATCTGGAAAGAAAGGAAAACCTCCCAAAGATATTACCATTTTTATGAATTTCGTAAAGTCTGGTGGAAATTTTCCAAAGGCTTGATTAATACCCCCTCAAGGTAAAGCCATGATCATTCAGCCATTGTCCTTTCATTTTGTCCCAAATGTACAAAAGCCATCTGCCCTCTCGTTGTGTGAAAGTTTTTAAACCAGTTACAGCATAGGCTGTTTCTTGCTTGCCTCAAAGCAATGGGAAAGTAAAGGTTCTGTGGGAGCCAAAGATGTCACTGGAGACTTGGAACTGTAAGGTGTCAGACGGGAAAGAGAAATGAGTGAGACCACCACGACGAATAGGTGACAGCAGTAAGGGAGGGATGCCTATAAGGTATCATTCAGTGTCAGTTTTTTGGGGACATGACTATTTTTGAAGGATGAGTAAACATCAGAAAACCTGAGAATACTGTCAGTGAGGGATGCAGAGTAAACCCAAAGGTGTAACAGCGTGGTAGTAAGCTGGTTTGTGGGGGTATGTAACAAATCCATAGGAAGCTGAGTTTCATTAGCTCAGCTGCTGACAGAAAAACTTGTCTTAGTGAGCTTTTTGTTGGCAAGGTTAGATGAGGGAATGACTGAAGTTATTCAGAAAATATGCTCTCATGATTTCTTTGGAGCTGTGCAATTGTACTGATAGAGATAGCAACTCTTTTTCGTGATAAATTATGGCCAGAAAGCATAACTACCCTTTGCAGCTGCCTTCCTCACAGCACCCACTGGGTTTCCTTGATTCCAGGACTTAGTTCTTCTTAAAAGGATGATTGTCTTGCTGTGCCACGAAGGTGGAGCTGCGCTGATTAAAGGGAGTCTTTGTGAGGAGCTCCTTGGATGATGTGAGGAGCACCCTGCTTCAGAGCTATGTGGAAGCTTATACTTACTTGGATGGCAATCAGCATGGCTTGGTGGATGAAGCGTTGGCTGTCTGTGTATCATAAAGGAGCTCGAAGAGTCAATTCAATCCAGACAGTAAACAAAGAATTGCTGACACTTTCAGCTCTGCAAGAGCTCAGAAATACCAGCATGCACATCTGAGCCATATCAGTGGAAGCACACAAGGATTACATTCTTCTGGTGATGGCTGCATTTTTATGTGAATAATCTGATGGGAGCCTGATGGTGTCCAACACATCCATTCTTGCCTTGTGGTTCTTTTGCCATCTCAAGTGTTGTTAGTTTTAATGACACAATTATCCTTTATATATTCAGTTAGACATGTGGGTTGCATCCCACCCCCCTCTCCCCCTTTTTTCGTTTTTGAGTTATAATTAGTTTCCCTGAGAGGAAGCAGCTTTAATGCTTGGGTAGTTTTCTGAGAAGCTGGGACTGAAAGAAGCTTTTGGGAAATGACAATTATATGTCCATGGCTTTTGTTTGGTATGCTTTATTTTAGTCTTTGTCTAGGCTGAAAGCTCTTGTTGACTGGCAGAAGATGCATTGAATCTGTGAAATTAGGCAATTTGGGTGTCATGCCCCCCCAAATCATACAAAGAACTTGTATATTGACTGAATTTTATATATAGTATTTTTGCTGAATTTATACAAATTACTGGTACAAAAATATGAATACTCCTTTCCCCCTATTCTCCAGGTCATTGATTGAATTCACATAAATCTTTGCTGCACTTTTATAGAAGTTTATATGCTATGAACAGAAAAATTTGTAATGTTTGTATCAAGGTAATTCTAACAAGATGTATCTATTTAATCAGTGTATCTTGGCTAGCAGAAAAAAAATTACTATTGGCTTGGAAATGACCTTGAAATCTTTTTTTATATTCCCCTTTCTGTTGTCTGCCCAAGGTGGCCCATGTCTGTCTTGGGGATATTGTGTTACCCCATAAAATCCGCTCAAGAACTACCTATGTGGATTCGTAAGGACTCTGCAGTGGGTTTAAACAGTAGGAAATGAAAACATCTATGGAAACTTGACAGAGATAACATAAGCTGTTATCTTTTGAAGCTTGATATTTGCAGTTAGTTTTCCTTGTGTTGTGTCCTGGTTTTGTGGCATCATTAGGAAAAACAAAAGAGAACAATTTTCACAGTTTGTGAAGCTCCAGTGGGGATGCGCTGAAGGGAGGGCTCCCAGCACCAAGAGAAAACCTGTGGATTTACCTGTAGTTTATGGTGCCTTCTTGCCCCACAAATCTAAGGAAGAAGTTTTAAGAGCATCTGACAGGTCTCATATGCTCTGCCTGAGTGGTAAGTTTCATTATTATACTGGAATGATTAAGAGAAGCATTTTACTTCCAAGACAGAATGGGGGCACCATCTCCCTCCATCTTCTCACAGTACAGGGAGCAGCACTAACTCCTGCCACTCTGACTCAGGTAGCTTCCCGCCCTCCCATGGAACAGGCTTCTTGCTTGCCCACTGTGCTCCTTGCA
This sequence comes from Tichodroma muraria, assembly GCA_013390105.1. Lineage (NCBI taxonomy): Eukaryota > Metazoa > Chordata > Aves > Passeriformes > Sittidae > Tichodroma > Tichodroma muraria. The sequence continues at coordinate 14,633 of WAAG01038874.1, read as the reverse complement.
AGAGATACAATGGGGTTAATGTGAGGTGTTGCTTCTCCTCAGCAGCTGGTTTGGTCACTGTGGGATCCCCATGGAAAGTCAAGCACTGCCCCTCTCTCTGCTCCCCTCACTTATGTCTCTGCCTGGCCCTGGCTGCTGAGGAGCAGCAGAGGGCCCTGTGGGCCAGCATATTACTTGAATTAAGAGGGAGAGCAATCAATACTTTTTGTAAGTTCCCCTCCAGTTAAGCTCATGTTCAAGCCAGGGCAAAGCCAGGGTTTCCATCACTTCCAGAAGACAGCAACTGTTTGCCTCCAAGAGAGCCCATAGCAGCTAGAAATAAAAAAAAGAACTTTTAGGTCCCTTGGTCAATCTCTGCCTCTTGATTTTCTTTTTTTTTTTTTTTTTTTTTTTTTTTTTTGTATGTTTGAGAATGATGTGTCTATGCTAGCTTTACCTGTGTCTTGTGGAGGGTTTCCAATCCTTTATTTTAAATGAATTAGTATTCCCAGATGAAAAGTCTATTCTACTGGCAAAGTCAATGATATCATTTGTTTATATAGATTCAGTGCTACTAAAAGGTGGGGAGAGAAGAAAATTCCTTCAGCCTCTTGTACTTTTTACTTTTCAAGTTGTATACGCTGTGTCAGTGAAGCTGTGCTCTGGAGTGGTCAGGGATGGTGTGGCCCCAAAAGTCTGTTGGTAGGGAAGAGGAGTCAGGGTGTCTGCCACTCTGGCTTGGAAGGAGGGAATGAGTAGTTCTCATTTTCTGCATGCATGATTAAAATTAAAGGAAAAAAGAATCTTGGCTCTAGCAGTGGGAACAACATAGATGTGAACTGAATGCAACACTGATTTTATTTTTGCCTGTATGTCACCACTTCCTGTGACCTGTAGGATAGATTTGTCTCAGAGTTTTCTACAGAACAGGCAAAGACATTAATTACCCTTTTCAGAAATAATTGAAGAAAAGTACTGTATTCACTGTTTCATTATATACTTTCTGTGTTTTGCTTTAGGTGAGTCTAACAGCTTTCCAAAATCCCAGATCTGTTGGAGATTTTATCCATTCCTTCCCTGGAAGCTGAGGATCCCAAGCATTTTCCAAAACTGATTGATGCTATGTCTCATAAACCCAGGTAAGACACATGAGGAAAGTGCTCGTGACCATGTGTGCATTTATATGCCCTGTTTGGTCATGAGATTCATAGATGTCAGTTTCCTCCCCAGGCAGGGGACTCCATACATGCATGTGTATAGCCAGAAGCATTTCTGTTGTGTGATTAAACACACGTCATCTCTGTCTCTCTGTTTCCTGAGGATGGATTCTCCTAGGGGTCCAAAAGCCCTGCCAGCTAGGTGGGTGCCTTGGGGTGTATCATTGCTCCATGGCACTGCAGAGGCTATTTCCATTAGCTGTCCATGCCTTAGTAGCCCACAGCCCCTTCTTATGTGTGTGGGCTCCTGCTCAGGTCACATTCCCTGCGTTTTCACCTTCACACACCGTGCAGGTATCAACAGGCATCAGCCTGGTGCTAATTGCCTCTTTCAGAGACCTCGAAGCTGCTCTGCATGGCTCCGGGTGTATTGCAGCTCTCCATCAGAAGATATAAAAAGTCAGCCTGAAAAGCCAGGCACTTCACATGCCTTAAAATGAGATACCTTGAAATGAGGTTACCAGGATGAATAGGCTATAGTTTCACTTCCAAGGAACTGAGCTCAAATTTTGTTTGCAGAGGGAATTATATTTAAAGATCTCTTAAACCCTTGGGAAACTTTCCAGTTTCTGGGGTTCTCACTGCTTAATCATACCCTCAACCCAGTGCAGGGTTCTCTCTCAAGTTCTTTCTCAAGATGGAGCTTGTTCAGGGACTTTTATGGATTTTTGTTTGCATGCTTGCTTTTTAAGTGGGACTCTTTTGCAAGTTAATTTGAGGTTGTTTGTTAAAGGTACCAGCTTTCAGAAGATTGCTGAGAGTTTTTTATGTGGAAAAAGTTAGACATCTTTCCTCCTGGTCAAAAGGTACGTGACACCAGAAAATGTAACTGGGAGAAGGAGCAAGATGAACGGAGGAGAATGGGGAGCATGTTGGCATAAGACACAGTTGACATATGACTTTCAGAAGAATTTTTAAATTGATGTTCTTTGGACTTTTTTTATTACATGAGTATTACATTTTATCTCGTGAAACGAGGGATGGAAGTATCTGGTGGTGTAGGCCAGAGCTGGTGTAGCCATCTTTTTGCTTGCTTTTGCATATCTCCCATGCTCAGAGGTATAGTTATGCTTTTGAAAGAGGAGTTCATCCAGTAATGTAAGGTATGACAAATGCATCAGCCCCTGCTGGCACCTTGACATTTAAGTTCTGGACTCAACAGTTCTCCATTTATGACATAACAGGAACATATTTTATTCTTCTCTAGTAGCAGCACTCAACTGAATGTTACTGGCTTGTTGGGAAATCAGATGATTTGTCTAACGCTCTAGGCAAGGGACACATTTCTAAAGTAAGAGTAGAGTGTTCAAGTGATGCCAACATTAGCAATCTGTAAATTACAGATGAGGTGCACTGAGCAGTGTGTTATCTCTCTGCACACTGCTTAAATTTCTGCACATTTTGGCAGCTTGTTTAAAGAAGGCAAGAGCTGGACTGTCAGCACTGATTTTAGTTTTGCAATGTTATGGCTTTCTATTTATAGTGGTCGTAAGACAGGTCCTGAAGGCAGCATTTCTTGTCAGTGAATTAAAGATTTCCTCATATCTGCAGTGTTTGCTTTAATTTGAATATTTGTCATGGGTAATGAAAGATAGTCTGAGAAGGAGGGAGTAAACAAAGTTTTTCGGGTCTCATCAGCTTACTTGCATCTTCCTATTAGTGGTCAAAATTAGAGCCCTGTTATATCCCACGATACTCTGTGGATGCCAATGTGGGAAGCTGCTCATTGCTGAGGGGATGTCACTTTGTATCGTTATCTTACAGCCTTGCGTGCTGATGTGGAGACTCTGGCCTATCTTGTTTATAGCAACTGATCAGATGTAAAGCACCTACCTGAAATCTGAGGTGGCTTCCTGATGTCACCCTCAGTGGAGCAGGAGATATGCCCAGTGTGAGAAAGATGCAGTGCATCTTTCTGGCTGTGCTTCCAGCTGCAGAACTGCTCACTGCTCTCTGGTGCAGGAGCTGTGTTCTTGCCAACCAGCCAAGCTCAAGTCACTTAATAAGCATCATAGGCTTCTCATATTTAGTTGCCAATGTATACCTTTGGGCAACATTCACACTCTGCAGTGCCTGCTAATTAATTTGTTTTCTTACACTTTCCTGGGATTTGGATTGGCACCAAAACCCCAAAGGGAAGATTCTAGCTGTCAAAAAGAGAATATTTATAACGAGTGTAAGGTGTAGATGGAAACCACATAGTTGTCATACAGCAGCTATGACATAAAAGATGCTATTTCTTCCGTACTGTTTCCCATAAGGGAAAGAGATATTTCGGGAGGGCAGAAGATGAGATTACAGAAGACATCTACGTGGAAACTGTCATTGAATACTCTGCATGCTGAACTAGAGTAGTGTGCAGGAACAAGGCTGTGAGAAATATTTTAATAAATATTAAGTTAGTGGATGAATAACAGAAATATGTAAGTATTGGTTAAACATGGCTGGCTAGCCTGTGTAGCATCGTCCAGTTGAGGAACACAGGATTCAGAGTGGGAAGGTGAAGTTTTCCTCCTGGTCCTGAAACTACTGTTCTCTAAGGTCTCATGTTGTATTTTCCTCTGATTTCTTACTCATCAGACCAGCAACATGTGTCTCTGTTTCCTCATTTCTTAAATGCTGCTGTTTGCTAACAAAATTCCAGACCATTGATTGTAAGTTATATATAGGACCCAGTAAGTATTATAGAAGTCTGAGATATTAATTAAGCACCATCATTTTTAGGCTCCTGGCCCTTTGCTTGGTGATAGCAGACTTTGCAGCCCTGTGGGAGCCCTGTATAGAGACCAAGATTCTCTTTCTGTGTCAGAGACTTCTCCCATCAGCCTCAGAGCCCCAGTGGTCGGGGCTCGCCTGCCTGCTGTATTGCCACCCCTGCTCCCAGGCCCTGCACCCTCACACTTAGTGCCAGGATCCCACAGGCAGTGTCAGCTGTTGAAATGGCTTGTTAATTAACTATAGGGCAGTACCTCTTTATATCTGAAATTTATCTTCATGCAATCTGATGACCATACAGAGTAATCCTAGCATGTAGCATCTTTTTCCGTAATGGTACCACATCACGGGTCTGTATATCAAGGAACCCTTTGTGCTCCCTGTGGTCAGTAGATACGATGAGCTCTATGCAGTTGCTCTTGCAACATCCTGTTTTCCTCATGATGCGTCAGGGAATCTCTGATATCTTCACAAGTGGCCTTGAAATGGTTTAAGAGAAATAAGTAAATCTGTTCTAAATATGCTGGACTACTGAAGATGGTCTGAATGTTGAAACAAAAGACATAAGTGTGCAGGTGACTAGTAAATGGCCAAGGACCTAAAATAGGAGGCTGATGTACAGCTCATTTGGCACCTGCAAGTCTTCTGTGTTGAGTGCAAACCCCTGTGAGGCAGAAACCAGCACCTCAAACCTCCTTGCAACCAGTGGAGTTGCAGGGAGGTGGTGGTGGTCTTTTGTGTGACTGATTTTTCCCGTCCCCGCTGTGTCACTGCAGAAATACGAAGCTGTAGTCTTTGGGCCTGCACTGGAAACACAGAGACAGCCCTTCCCTGGGATGCAGTGGGAGGTGTGGGGGCTGCCTCCTGCTCCGTTTTAGCAAGAGAACATCTCTACAGCTCCCCATACCACCTTCTGTAGAATGACAACCAACATATGACTTGGGATTGAAATCCTTGCAGCTGATGGAAATACAATTAAGATCTCATTAAAATTCTACGTAGAGAGCCAAGAAAAGGAAGATAATGTCAGAGGAAAGGTGATACGTAGGACAGTACAGAGAATTCTCTTAAGTTAAGCCTGTCATTAGGCAGGAGCACAGAAGGTGCTAATTGTACAGTGCATTTCATTCATCCCACAAAGAATAATTAACGCTTTCCCTTCTGCCTTCACCGAAAGGAATGGATTCAACACATATGCTCTCTTGTTAGGGCAGTTGTCATATTCTGGGTCCTTATGTGCAGAAGAATTTTATTGCTGAGTTTCTTCACCTGCTGACTGTTGAAAAGGAAAAGTTATTAATCATGTGAGAGAATGCTGATTTCATTAATATTTTTGTGTGTTTTCATCTTTTGCTGTTACAGAAATTATTGACCCAAGAATAAGCATCAGGACTGGCTTTCAGGTAAACACAGGATTAAATATTACCCTAAATAGGGAAGAGCTGACCAGAGATTACTCCTACCTTGAAAATCTGTGGAGATGTACTGGAAAGGGTGGAGAACAGTGCAAACAAGGACTTCTTGGGCCCGTGTGGGCTTCCAGCAGCCTGGAAGGGTGCTGAGGATTTTTTCTTAAGATTTATTTCCAGGTTGATTCAGTTATTGACAGAGAAACTGAAACTCTTGCAACATGTAGACTGCCTTGCTACCCTGATCACTCCCAGCCCTGAGCAGTATTATTGTGAGAGAGTGACAGCTGCTCTGCAAAGCAAATCTTAGCCCCACCAGGTCCAGTCTGAGTGTTTGCACACTTTACAAAGCTTCACTTTGAAGTTTGCACTTGAGTCTCCCACACTCCTCATAAAATTGAACTAGAGGTGATAGTCTTCACTTCCTTTCAAACTTGAGAAGATGTCATTGCCTTTTCCTACCCAGCTGATGCTGTACTCCATGATGAGTATGCTTCAAGGCTGGGTTGAAGTGATCTATGTCCCTGTAGTCTTTCTATTTCACAGAAATAATTCAGATTGACTACTTAAAGATTACAAAGCAGTCTGATATTGTTTACTGCAAATTCTACAGAGAAAAATAAGATATTCTACACACTCTAATACTTTTGCCAGTCTCTGTAAGAGAAGGTATATATATGTGTATAAGCTTGTGTTAACTGAAGTTCTTCATCCCAATTCCTGCCAGAAACACCCCAAAGAACCACTCTTCCTTCAGTCTAGAGGTCCTTAAAGTTTTGGGAAGTTTTCCTTATGGCGTTGTCCTCTTGAAGCCTACCAACAGCATCAGCAGATGGCTGGCTCTCAGTCCCACAACAGCTGCAGTGTGAATGGGGGAGCTGCAGTAACACAACCTCTCCCTGACACCCCACTGTTTGCATTACACCAGCATGGCTAAAGCAGCCCTGTCATGCTCACAGTGCATTTACTCCTCCTTGGCACTTTGGGCCTACCAAAGTAGGCTGCTGCAAGGTGCCAGCTTATTTTCAGCACTGTAGACACCTGCTAGCATGTGGATTCTGGAAGTGCTGAGCCAAATTCTTTCCAAATGCTTGCATACACTCTTGAGACAAAGATATAAGATGCCCTTGCCTCTCTTTGACACAAACTGAGATAGCAGCATCCTGTACTCAGTCCACCATTTCTGCAAAGGTGCAAGCAACCTTAGCTGCTGGAAACCAGGGACTTCTGTATGCCTATACCTCCCTGGCCTCTTTTTCACCTGTTAGCCCCACAACTCACATGTGGGACTTGCATTGTTTCTGTACAGCTCCTTCCTTCCCACTACTGCATCCAGTCCAAGTTGGCATGTGAGTAATCTGACTGAAATTGTGTTTGAGGGAGAAGGAAATTAGTTCAGGGGCTAAAAAGGGATATGTCATAAACAAGCTCTCTCACGTTTCTTAAAGCACTGACACTATTCCCAGCCTAAGCCCAATGAGCTACATGTGAACTCACTTAGGAAGGGTCTTCCTTTGGGTTGGTCTACCTGTGACTACATAGCCATTATTTGGACTTCAACCAGTCTATTTTCATTCACAGACTGCTCACCATCCATCTGTGAAGCTTATGTTCCTCTCAATGCACCAGGAAGTTAAAAGGC
>WAAG01038873.1:10407-91629 GCA_013390105.1 Tichodroma muraria | reverse complement strand
CACCATTCTCTGATTCTGTGATTACTTCAGTGAAATTTCTGCAAATGAGTGCATCCAAGGATCTTACTCCCTAGATCTGCAGTTCTGTTTGTAAGCTGAAAAAGTAAATTCTAGCAGAAGTACAGAGATAGCTTTAGACACAGATGCTAATTAAACATAGCCAATGGTGAATTGTGAAGCAATACACATTATCTAAGCCCTGTAGATAAGTAATAAATCATGGTGTAAACGCTCTCTAAAAATGTTGTATCCTTTACTAAAAAATTCTCATCCTCATCTGAGAATTTCTTATTTTTCCACCATCTAAAGCATGTCTTGAGTATAAAATACATTTTCTATGTTTACTTGTGAACTGATTTTTCAGAATAAAATTACCTCTTTTCTTCTTCTTCTTTTCACTTCTCCGGAATCTGTCCCCCAATCCTTAGCCATATGTATTCTTGGATCCTCACTATTTTGCATTATTCAGGCTGTAGGCGATGCACAGCTCCTATCCCAAACCTCCCAGAAGTTGTCACATATTTTTCATATGATTTGTACAAAGGGCAATCTCTCACCATGAAAATGGGTTCTGGTGGTGAAATGTCACCCGCAGCTGAAACATTAGCTGTGAATGACACGTGTGGTAGGAATAAATGAATTGCAGAGCTGTGCAGCTGCTTTACCTTGAAACCCTGTCTGGGGAAATGCTGCACTTTGGGGAGGAAAGCAGGAAGAGTGTGCTTTGCCAGTTCACGGGCAAGGAGGGCTGGCAAAATCCTTCGTCTCTCATTTCCACCACGTCCCTCCCATTCCTGTGATTCATTGTCACCCAGTCTCCTTGAAAACCAACCCAGGCTGGTTTCTTCTCTGAAAGTTTGTGTCTGGTGAGGTGGTTGTTAATCACCGCTCATGATGCTCTGCTCAGCACTCCTTATGCTTCTGCTGTCAGGGGTATAATTTTAACAACAAAACCTTCTGGGCTGATCTGTCTCAGGCTGTGAATTGTTTTGCGTACCATTTTTGAATGGCCAAAGGGATTAAATAGGGGATAAATAAATAATGGCCTTATGTAAGAGACCTCTGTTTTGTCTCCGCTTCCAGCACATATAGCCTTTATATTAATTTTACACTAATATTAATATAGTACTTCCTCTGTGTTTGGGATTATCCTGGTGATCAAGTCAGAACAGTCTGGCAATTGGTGGTCGCCATGAAAGCAGAACAGAGAAGAAACAGTAGAAATCTTAGACTTTGCATCACCAGAAATGTCTGTGTTGGTTATATCCAGAGCAGCCCAATTCATATATATTTTCAGCTGAGTGCTGGCAGAATCTTTGCAGATAAGGGCACAACAGATACTGTGGCATAAACAACACTTTGTCTGTCAATCCAGGTACCTTCTTTAAGTCGTGCATACCTTTGCCTTTTACCTTTTTCTGTTCCTTGGTCCTTTCAGATACTCATTTTCTCCTTATTGGGTCTTCAGGGTTTGGTGACTGTTCAATATTTTGGGTCCAATACCATACCTTTTTTTCCATGATAAATATAAACCAGCTGTGCCTTCTTTTTCTATTTTGGAATATTATGTTCCAGACCCAGCAACAAGAGAAAACGTAACTCTGCATCTTTTTGAATTTGCATCAGCAGGGCAGCAATCTTGCTTATGAAAAACTAGGGATAAAGATCACAAAACAACCTTTCAGGAGCTATCATTCTTACTTGGAAAAGTATACAAATATGGCATGTGAAAAGAACGTTTGTTGAGTTTTGGATAGGCAAGGAGAGTAGATGCTAGTGGGTGCTCCTAAAGTAACGTTTATGTTTGCAGTTAGAGGAGAGTTTTGAGAGAGAGAGAGAAAAGCAGATTATTTGTTATAAAATATATTGAGTGCAAGGATGTTTTTTCCCCTCTCGGAACGGAGAGTTGCCAATATATAAACATTTCAGAGAGAATTTTACACCACCTCATCTTTATGTCAGGCAGCATTTAATGGTTGAACGATCTCCTGCCCCAGCACTTGGCAGTTATTCTCCAGGGGCTGACTTTGAGGATTGCAATGACAGTCTATCAGTGGATCTTTTCCAATATAAACTAGACTAGGACCATTTAAAATCAGTTGCTATCAACAAGTCAAATTAGCTTTATTTGTGTTAGAGGTTTTTCCTAGGAGTGTTTTATAACAACGTGGAATTTTAATATCCGGATGGGTTTTTCCTGTTGTTGGTGTGATTTGGGAATGTGCTAATTTATGTGATTAAGAGAAATTTGCATGATTTCTTTCAGAATTATGTTATTAGTAACATTCAGGTCCAATCAGTGTCCAGTGTTCACTCAATTTTTTTTCCTATTCCTGCTTTTTGCAGGTGGAAATAACACTTCAGGATATCAATGACAACCCACCAGTATTCCCCACAGACATGCTCGATCTGACTGTAGAGGAGAACATAGGAGATGGATCTAAAATACTTCAGCTGACAGCCATGGATGCTGATGAGGTAGGAGCATGATTTCAGTTTTGAATGTTGGTACTAAAAGTGCCATTCTGGACATGTTTTTACCTGTTTTCTTCATCCCTTTGTGTGAGCTTGGCCTTAGAAATCATGGCAGTCATTCACAAAGTTCTGTCCAGTACAGTGGGGGTCTAAACTAACTTTAATACTAAGATGTTGTAGTTGAGCCCAGTTCCGAGGTGTGCAGTAAAATTAGTCTGAGGAAAGCCTTGGAGAACAGGAAAAGCTCTGATAATGCTTGCTTTCTCTTTGACTAGACCTAACAAAAATCAATATTATCCCTTACAAAAGAAGGTTTTATTTTACCAAAAAGAGGAGAGAAGAAATAATGATAAAATGTGTGCTCTGTACATGAATCTGTTTGCAAAATAATTTTGCCCTCTTAGATTCATTACTATGAGGATGCTGCAACTAAGGTGCTACAAAGAAACTATCATGCTATTGATGCATTCATTTATTTGAAAACCTTAAGTTATAAAAATGGTAATCACATTATTTTCATTTGCTTGAATCATTTCTTTCCATGAGGAAAATTACTAAAAATTCAGTATAATCATACAAAAAGTTTGTGTTGTCATTAAAATATAGTTATACTGGAAAACAACAAGCAGTTGTTGCTTTCAAATAATAGGGCAATTCAACCTCCTCAAGAGAATTTTATTCCTGTGTTGTTTTTTTTTTTGTGTTAGCTTGGTTAATCTTCCTGTGATTGTTAATTGATGTACTTAATCTTACTACTACAGAGGTAACCACGGGAACACCCCCGGGAATAGCGCGAATGGGATTGTAAATATTTTGGTTTTCCCTTTGTTTTCCAGTAGTAGCCTGATACACAGACAAAACCCGGGATTTTGGAAAGGTACACTTCTGTAACAAAAATTCTGGCTGCTCGTCTTTCTTTTAGGAAGCAGTAAATACTGAACTACCACTCTGTGGTGTGGTATGGCAAATATATCTAAGATTATAGTGATATCTTAGGCTCCAGCCTCTTTTTAACCATTGCTGAACTGCACCTAGTCTGTTACCCATTATGAAGCACTCCATCCTGTGGGAAGTGATTTGTTACCTTAGAGAGAAGTCAGTCAGTGTTTTTATCAAAAGGAATGGTTTCAATTTCCCTACCAGAACGTTGGTAACGCAAGCTCTTTGCAGAGAGCCCAAGTTTTCCTAGTGATACGCAGCTTTGGGTCGAGATACCTTTTTATTCCTCCACCACCCCTCTTTTTGAACCTGAGGGCAAAGTATAAACCGATATCAAACATGGCTATGGTTTTAGCTGCCCTCTGCTAGAAGGCCTCTGGCTGGTGAAACACGGGGTGAAGAATGTGAAAATTCACCTCTGAAGATTCCTCTGAGATGTGATGGCTAAGCCACACAATTGGAGGAAAGTGTGTGACATCCCCTCGGCACACCTGAGCACACAGATGAAGCACTGCACGCAGCTCTGCAGGGCTGGGCACCAGCAGGAGCCTGTTTTCTTTCTGAATTTCCTTTTATCAGTTAGCTCAGTCTGACTCTTTGGAACAACACCCCAGAGAGAAAGTTTGGCACGGGGCACTCTGGTGAGGTCAGGTAACTAATGCTTGTCTCTCCTTTCACAAATATAAGCAGGTGTTTATCTCTGTTAATTTGCTTTTTTAGGCAGGAGTATTTGAAATAGCCATAGAATTCCTTTCTGCCTCATTTCTTTGATCTGCTGTTCATTGCAGAAGTGCCACTGGCATGTCAGCAGCAGGTTTCAGTGTGAAACCTGAGCTCTGGTCTGGCACCAGAGGAGGGCACAGTAAATATCTGCTTGCATTTCCAGGCACCATCAGTATGCAGGGTTTAGATACTGTATCTGATGTTAGAGGCTACCAAGCCTTCAGTATCCTTAAGCCTATCTTAGAAAAAGAAGTTCATGACATTTTTCTACATAACTTTACTTTTCTGTAATTTTCCTTTCAGCCAGAATGCTGAAAGTCCACATGAATGCTTTTTTTCCTCCCCCCAAGAATAAATGAAATTTTTTGACCCAAAAGCAAATGCTTTTGACTTGCAGCACAACCCAAGAGATCAGAACTGTGATTTTAATGATGTGTGATTTGTCACTTTGGGGTTTTTTATTTACATGAGTAAATATATTTCCATGCAGACCTTTGGGGGGCTGCTGCAAGCATGGCCTCCATGAGTTTCTCCCGACCACGGGCTGTGGCCCTTGCCACGTGTGGTGGCTGGAAGTGCTGCCAGATGGCTGCCCCTGCTTTCATGCCTCCGTCCCATCTCCAGAGAGCAAGAAAGTCAGAGCTGATCCCACTGGCTGGGATTTAATTTAACCTTCAAAGATAAAACAAGAATAAACATTGATCCTTTTAAGATGTCACATGGTGATGCTGGTTTGAAACTAAAACAGGTAACAGAGATTTTTGGTACGGATTGGATGAAATCCCTTTATGAAAAGCGGAGCACAAAGTATCCGGGCGGTCTCGCCATTTCACATCTCTCAAATAAAATCTGTGTGCGTACGTGTCTTTACTGTGGGACTGAAGCAGGGACTGGGCAGGAAGGCTGTTTACCAAAGGAAACTGTTCTGAAAAATAATCCCCAGGCGCAGTTACTGGAACGACCCTTCTCCTACTGCAAGTTACGATGCGGTTTTCCTGGCGAATGACGCGACTTGACCGCTTTCTGTTTTGACTCAGGGAGCCAATGCCCTGGTGACGTACACCATTATCAGCGGTGCAGACGACAGCTTCCACGTTGACCCCGAGTCTGGGGAGCTGATTGCCACCAAGCGCCTGGACCGCGAGCGCCGCTCCAAGTACTCCCTGCTGGTCCGTGCTGACGACGGCCTGCAGTCCTCGGACATGAGGATAAACATCACTGTCAGCGACGTTAACGACCACATCCCCAAGTTCTCCAAGCCAGTGTACTCCTTCGACATCCCGGAGGATGCCACTCCAGGTGAACGGGACGTGGAAATACGACCGCTGGCCTCTCAAGTGGTTGTTCTCTTTGTTCAAAGCTGGTTTCATACGCAAGAGTGTTGTGATGCTTAAAAGGGGGGTTTAGTGTAAACTAAAAGGTATTTAGATCAAAAAAAAGTTTTCAAATACTGTGCTCTATTACATGTCTCCAGGTGAGAAATGAATGTTACTTCCAAGATTTTATACAGATTGCCAGTACAAAAGCACTATCTGCCAATAGCATCTTAGAAGCTTATTCTAAAACGTGAATAAACCAAGGAGATGTGAATGATGTGGCGAGAGCTTTCAAGCTTTCATTAGAGTTTTTTAAGCATGGGAGTCTCAGTTTGGGAGAACTAAGGTTACCCCCATGCCTCCAACTTTTGCACTCTGTCCCACAGTCCCTGTCCCAAAATTTGGTGGTGGTTTGCATTAAAGGATTACAATGCAATCAGCTGTGCCTCAGGAATCTGATCTGGAAGTAATTGAGATGTCTGTATAGCAGAGTGCTTTGGTTGCTGGTCCCCAGCCATGCTCTTTTCTCTCAGAGCTTTAAGACTTGGTCTGTTTAAGCAGGAATGATCCTGGAAAAGGCAAGCCTAATTCCCTCTAATTAAACAATAAAATGAGACTTCTCTCATTAATTGTTTATGGGCTGTACATTAGTGCTTTATACCCATCTCAGCAGTGATGGATGCTGAAGGAGCAAATATGCTGATTTTGTATTAAAGTACTGCATCTTCTCCTGCTCTGCTCTCCAGCTGTCTGGGAGCAGCTGACAGGCTCAGCCACAGGGGAAGGACCATGAGGTTTCCCCTTCAAGGTCCCACTTTCTATCCCAGAGAGTAATCCCTGTTCCCCTTGCAGTTAAAGAAACTGCAAAGCTTGAGATAATCAAATGGGTGTGAAAGATACCAGCATATCCAGCTGGATTAAAGGGGGTTACAGCACTCTTCTTTGTTCTGATGATATAAGCAGTTTTCATTATCACATTGCTTGAAAGTAGTTAACTGTGCTGCACATAGTTCATCTGGTTCCAGGGAAAGGGAACTTAATGATTTATTTTCTTGGAAATGAGCTGATCTTAATTATAATTAGTGTTCGAAATACTAAAAAGTGACACTTGATTTCCAAACTCTAGTCAGATAGGTCAGTCATGCGAGGGCAGCTATGCAGAAATGAAAACACTGGCACAAACTCATAGGGCGTTGGATTTCAGAAAACAGCAGAGAACAGACCCCTATAAGGTTTCTAGTTTTCTAACCGCAGTTACCCTGCAAAAGCACTGTTTCAAAAAGCAGAGCTGGGATATGTGGTTTGTACTCACATATTGGTTTCTGCGTTTGGAAAGAAATATCTAGAAGATTCCAGAACTTGTGATTGTCTGTGGCAAAGGGAGGGTCCTTTGAGTTGTAGGAAGGCAATACCTAGCAGGAAAAAAGTTTTTTTTTGCCTCTATTGATATCTAATCTACATAAAGATAAAAAAAAAACAAAACATTCCTGGCCATTTCTTGAGGTGTTTGAGTAAAATCAAGAATGTGGTGTCCCTTTAAGCTTTGAAAAACCTTCTGCAATAGTTATTCAGACAGCGTCGAGGTTCGAGTTTCTCCGGGAGGGCATCTCTCACCTGTGGGTCTGCTTGATGCTGAGCTGGCTCTGGGCAGCCCAGGGGGCTGCCTGTTGCAAGTGCCTGATGGTGCTCTGCTGTTTGTGTACCGCGCAGGTTCCTTGGTGGCAGCCATTCTTGCCACCGACGACGACTCGGGCGTTAATGGGGAGATCACGTACACCATAAGCGAGGATGATGAAGAGGGAATCTTCTTCCTGAATCCCGTCACCGGGGTCTTCAACCTGACTCGGGCCCTGGACTACGAAGCACAGCAGTATTACATCCTCACCGTCCGTGCTGAGGACGGGGGAGGCCAGTCCACGGCCATCAGGGTGTACTTCAACATCCTGGACGTCAACGACAACCCGCCCGTGTTCGGCGCGGCCTCCTACAGCGCTTCCGTGATGGAGAACCTGCCCCCGGGATCCGCCATCCTCAACTTCAGCGTCGCCGACGCCGACGGCGGTAGGAGTGAGCTCCCTCACGTTCTGTGCCTGTGATCGTAAATCCGTGCCTCACCTTAGCAATGCATTAGGAGACTTGCTAAAAAAAGGGGAGAACTAGGGCTAACCCGTAAGCTGCTGCTCTCATACGCTTAAATTCACATTTAAATTAAACCCAAGTCTGCCAAGTTGTTTGTTTGTTTGGTTTTTTTAACTGAAAGTTTATTATAAATTCTAAAGAGGGTTGTGGTAATTTCAGATGTTATCTGCAGTCATCTTAAATGTACTATAACTTTAAGTCTATCGTGAAGACAGTTGTCGTCTACAAGATGTTGATAGTGGAGGTTAAAAAACATATTGAAAGAGATCTTAGGAAAATTTCCCATTGGAATAAGCTTTAATATTGGGGTTATTTATGACATCTAGAGGGTGTTAATTTGTTGAGTGTAAAAGGTACAATTTTTATAGCTTGCTTAACCATTTTGCCATACAGTTTGTGTGCAAGCAAGAATAATTATAGAATATGACCATAAAATGCATAAACAGCCATTCCATCGATGCATTCCATCGTGTACCTCATTTTCTTAGGTGTCCACAGACATTACCCAGTGTGACTTAATGCAAAACTCTTCGTAACACTCCCAGTGACTTTACAGGTCATTTTTGTGACATGTTGAGCATCCTTGTCTGCTCTCAACTTGACAGGGGCTCAGTGGAGCCCGTGGAGATGTCTCACACTGAAACGTGCTTCAAGGACAAAGCACCTACATGCTTTGAGGAGTCCCGGCTTATGCACCTAAATTGGCTGAACCTATCAAGATTGCTCAGTAAAGCAGTTTTTCCTCAGTAAATGCTGAGTTGTTGGACTCCAACATTTTTGTGGGGAGATGAATTTTGCGCTGATGGATGGAACTTTCCATGGTAAAAATTGTGTAACTGGTTTTGAGATCAAACTGAGGAAGGGAGAAGATATTCCATAAGATAAGCCAACAAATCAGAAGTCATAACTTTGTGATACTGGCTGTCCTTGCATAAATCTCTCTTTAACCACACTTGTTAAGGCTTTTTTTTAATGTAAACTAAACATAAGTAGTAGGAGGAACTTGTGCTTGTATCATGCATACCCGGGGAAGGGATTGTTCCTCCAGACTTGTAGATTAATGGGTTTGTGTCTATCTCCTCCTTTATTTCTTATTTTCCTGTCAGGACTACAGCACTTGGTTTCAAACCTTTCTGGAAGTTAATTTCACTTTGCCATTATGAGTCTGTTTTCCTTTTCTCTTGCACCTCATACATTAATTTCCATCTGTGCACAGTGGATGGGAACTATATCATAGCACTGACGTATCAATTCACATTCATCACACACTCAGTTATCAAGAAGGCAAATGAGTATTTGAGGAGCAATGCAACGATAAGTCAGATATCTTGCCTTTTATATTTTCTGGCACGCTTGCTTTTCTAGCAGGCTGGATTTAAAATTAATAGGGCAGAAATATCATTCCAAGAGCATGCCAGGTTGAGTTCTCCTGTAGGACTGTAACTTAAGCAAATGTTATGATCTCCTGCTGTTTCTGTTTCAAGCCCAAACTTGTTATCTTCTATTGTCCTGTATTTATCTAGAGCACAGAAATAGCTAGTGCTAGTATTATACACTTCCCCATGTGCTCACAGATAATGCACTCAATACAAATATAGTTTTGTTGATTATTTATGTTACATGATCCTATAGTTTGAAAGAGCTCTGAAAAGACGTTTTATAATGAGGTATGGCTGTTGTTTTAGGATAAACACTGATAAAAGACAGAAACATGGTGATAGTGAAACTGCTCCAATTTTCATTTTCTTGTTCAGCTCCCCCTTGGGAAAGAGCAGCTGTTTATCTCAGCTTGGACTGTTTCATATACAGGTCCATAGCAAATATCAGCTACAGCTCTTGGATATTTAATAATACAATAATATAATAATATATGCTGAAGTACTCAGTTACCTTAAACACATTCATTTTGAAATTCAGATTTTATTTTTTCAATGAAGAATTAGCAGGAAAAATCTCAGAGGAAAGCACATGCATGTTTGTCAGTTTGTTAAAATTTTCGTTAGGTATTCCTCCAGGCAACGTGGTGTAATTTCCCAGCTGAACTCTACAGGTATTTATAGAATGGCAGGGGGGAAGTAGTTTTGTTGGGGTTTTTTTAGTCTTATTAGTAAATAAATAAAAATAGAAACAAAACTCTTTAGAAGAGTGTTATCATGAAATTGGTGACTCCATGTCTGTCCTTTCAGTGTTTTATCAGATGAACCCTCAGATTAAATAAACCTAAGGTTCAGCAAAGAGGATGTCCCTACATTCTCCCTAAGAAAAGCCCAGCTCCAAACCTTGGAAGGGGGGGGATGGACGAGGTGCACAATGCCAGCTTGGCATGCTGCATTTAAAAGGAGAATAGTTCATCAAGTCCCCTTCCTGGCTCCACTGATATTTAGGCAACTCTTCTGTTTCATAGTTTAATTTATATAAGCATTAGCAGCATGGAATTCTGTGAGAATACAGGACAAAGAATGAAAGGTTCATGGAGGTGAGATAAGGAATAAAAAACTAATTTTGTTTTCTTAGGAATAAACACCTTAGGAAACACTGGGGAGAGGGGGGAGAAATAGTATTTTTTAAAGTAATTTTATATTGCAGGACCCAAATCCTACCCATCTCCAAAAATCCTGAATTGCCATAAAGTACTTTAATGAAATCAAGGCTTTCATCCATATAATTAGTAGTCATTTGAAAATACAACTAAACAAAAAGCAGAGTAGCATTAAACTTTCACTATCCTTCACTTGATCAAAGTAATGGAGAAACCCTAATATCTGGCAGATAAATGTATTAATTTCTTTAATTGCATTCAAATATTTTGTCTTTCATGTTTGGTTCTATTCATGTTATAATTTAACTCCTACAGGAGGGAAAAGAGAGGGGGAAAGATGCCAGTTACTGTAGCCACTTTGAGAAAGACACCTAAGACTAGATTTCTCAAGTCTGCTCATAATAAACAGCAGAGATTAATAAATGTAATGCAGGGATAATTTTATTATCAAAGCAATTCACTGGGAGAGAAAAGAGCTTTTGAGTAAAAATGACAAAATGCACAGCAGTCAGTGAATTGGGCACCTTTCTTTGCAGGAACAAAGAAAGTTTGAGGGGTAAATTAGAAGGTAATGGTTGGTTAATTTACTAATCCTAAACACAGTCTTGAATACACAAAACAAGAACAATTTTTAAAATTAATTAAAATAGGAGTAAGATAGATGGAGGAGGGAAAACTTTTTTCAAATTTGTATGTTCCCAATACTTAGTTGTTTAGAGTGAACTGTGGAATCGAAGCAGTAACACACACTGTTTCCTACAAGGAATATCTAAGGATATTTCACAGCCCTGTCCAGGTTCAGGATGCATTTCCCTTACCAGAATGATAAATCTCTCCCCTGACCATAATTGCTAGTTATGTTTTGATCATGAGATGAGTGAGGGCTGTTCATCTGATATTTTGGAATGCCATGCCATATATGGGAAGCATACCTTTCCCCAGTGTTCACTCTTGGCTTGCTCCAGCTAGGCTTGGTAGTTTCTACTTGTGGTTTTTTTTAATTGACTGGAAAAATTCATGAAATAATTACATAAATAATAACCTTGCTTAGTTGGACTGGGAAAAATGGAGGAAACCAGATGTTCAGTGAGCAGCAGAACTACTGAGTCTTGGTTTCTGAAGGAAAAACCCTTCAAACCCTCTATCCCTAACCCCTGTAGATGGGGAAAAATTACTTGTGGTGCCACCGTGCAGCTCCTGCTGAACGAAATGCAGAGGTGAACCCTGCCAGTCGTTCCCTCTGTGGCCTCTCCAGTTAACATCCTCCCTCTCTCTTTCATGAATATTATCTGAATATTACAATATTAACTTGGCTGAAATTAGCAGATGGATTCAAAAATGGTGGTGAGGAGGCTGAACACTCAACAGGGTTGTACAGTCCTCATTTCTGTAGGAAAATGAAGGAAAATTTCCTGTGGAAACGAGGCCAGAAATATTGATGCCTCGGTCAGTGGGATGAAGTCACATTATCTACCTTTCTTCTCCCTCCCCAACCAGGCCCCAACTCTCAGCTGTCCTTCAGCATCGCGTCCGGGGACAGCGCGGGGCAGTTTGGCATCGACAGCAGTGGGGTGCTGAGCATCCGGCAGCCCCTGGATCGGGAAAGCCAGTCATTCTACAGCCTCGTGGTGCAAGTCCACGACATGGCCCCCCTCCCTGCCTCCCGGTACACCAGCACAGCCCAGGTTTCCATCATTCTGCTGGACGTGAACGACAGCCCCCCGAGCTTTATCTCCCCTAAGCTGACCTACGTGCCCGAGAACACGCCCATAGACACGGTTGTGTTCAAAGCGCAGGCAACAGATCCCGACAGTGGTCCCAACAGCTACATCGAGTACAGCCTGCTCCGGCCTCTGGGAAACAAGTTCAGCATCGGCACCATTGATGGGGAAGTGAGGCTCACCGGGGAGCTCGACAGAGAAGCCGTGGCCAACTACACCTTGACGGTGGTGGCCACAGACAAGGGCCAGCCGTCCCTTTCTTCGTCTACGGATGTGGTGGTCATAGTCCTGGACATTAATGACAACAACCCGCTCTTTGCCCAAAAGCTTTACAAAGTGGAGGTGGCGGAGAATACTTTGACAGGGACGGATTTAATCCAGGTGTTGGCTGCTGATGGGGACGAAGGGACAAACGGGCAGGTCCGCTACGCCATCGTGAGCGGGGATGCCGGCAGTGAGTTTCGGATCGATTCCGTGACGGGGGTGATAACTGTGGCCAAGCCTTTGGATAGAGAGAAGAAGCCCTCCTACACGCTGACTGTTCAGTCATCTGACCGCGGGAGCAGCCCCAGGACCGACACCACGACAGTCAGTATTGTTCTGAAGGACGTTAACGATTTCGTTCCCACATTTGAGCTTTCCCCCTACTCTGTGAACGTCCCTGAGAATTTGGAGATGCTCCCAAAAGTTATTCTTCAGGTGGGTACATTCAGCAATACGTGTCTCTGACAATTAGCAGCATGCCTTCGTGGTATTAATGCACAGTGTCCTTCCTCCAAAATTAAAAAGGGGCAAAACAGTGGAAAAGTTGCCTCTTGGCTTCAATTGAATTTGCAAGTCTTTGTTGGCTTGTTTTCCTTTTTGTTTGTTTGGATATTTTATTTTTTTTTTTTACCAAAAGTTAGTATTATGCTTTGGAGTTCTCTTTGTGTTTTCCCTGCCTATCCTCACACCTCCACTGTTACTTAAAGAGTCTGCTCTATCCTCTCATCCCATTCTCAACTTCCATGTAACAAATCTCTCAATCTGGTCGTTGCCTACATGGGATGAGGCTGTGTGCCAAATATTGAGAGAGAGCTAAATGGATTCCGGCAGCAGGACGTGCAGTCCTTTCTCTCATACAGAGCTTAGCCTATGCCAGGTCATTTGTGGTTTTCACTCAGCCCCAACACAGTCTTGCTGTATTTACACTTGAGAAAAATAAATAATCAACTATTTAGTGTTTTCAAACTACACTTTTTAAATCCACCACCACTGTGCTAAGTATTTTTTTTTTTCAATTACAGCTAATTTATACTTGTAGCATTTGAATTAATTCAACCGGTTAATCTGGATTATTATCACAGAGCATGCTTCCTCTATCCCAATGTAATTTTTCAGTCTTGGATGCCCATTCTGTTTGCATTGCTCGTGTAGGTTGTAGCAAGGGACGATGACCAAGGGCTGAACAGCAAGCTGACCTACGTGCTGGTGGCTGGCAATGAGGAGGGAGCCTTCACCCTCTCGGGCAGCGGGGAGCTGCGCCTGGTGCAGAGCCTGGACCGGGAGGCCAAGGAGCAGTACCTGCTGCTGGTCACCGCTGCCGATGCAGGTGAGGCAACCAGAGCATCTCTTCTGCTGAGGTCGTGCGGAAAACGTCCCATTCTGGACAGCAAATAAATGTTCTCGTGGTGGTCTGAAGCTTCGGTGGGTGGTCACTGGGGAGTCGTGTTGAATGGAGATCTCTGCGGGGAGAGCTGGGCCTACCTGATGTCAAAGGGAATTTGTTTTCTGGAAATCAGGATTTTATTGCTGTGTCCAGCTGCCTACTGTTGGTAGTGCTCACTACAGATTTAAGTAGGTGGATTTTTGCCCTGCAGTAATAAGTGGTCCTGCCTAAGTCATAAGAACTACAAAAAAGCAATTTAAACAGCAATAAAACCCTGTATAATGTTGGCATCACAAATGTGCGGAGGTCACATCAGTGGCCAGACAACAGCTATGGACTACCCATTTAATTTTACTGAAATCTTAGCCCTGAGAAGAAATACGAATTGGCATTTCAATATTTTAATATTCTGCTTTGCTCAGCATCCAGTCATATGTTTGCTCCACAATATCAAATGTATTCCAAGTTCTTTCATTTACAGGATGTGAAGTCCTGTTATGAAGATTAATTACACTTTCACTTGAGGTGTCCGAGCCCAAAATTTTGGTTTCAGATTTTGGTGTGAGTATTATTAACAAAGACATCCTGCATCATACTTTGGACTGATCTCCGGTCTCCCATGGTTTGATGGATTTAATTTACTGCAGAACTTGTTCCTGCTCTCTAGCAGTAAAAATATAACCAAAGCCGACTTGTTGACAAGTGAATATAGTTTTGTTTTCTGCCATGCTGTGTGCAGTATCTTGTGCCAGTGACAATAGCTATGGCTTATATTTTCCTATTGCAGCAGTGCTCAGGTATTCCACAGTCGGAGCACAGCCGAAGCTGCAAAACCCAGTTTTAAGGCTTGAGCTATCATTTGTCTTGTACTTTGGCTAGAGATAACTGTGTGCCTTATGGTTTTTACACTTGCTTTCTGTTACTCTGTAGCCTCAAACTGCTTGCTTGTGACTTGGACCCACTCCAGCTCGAATGTCCTTATGTTCTTCAGAGGCTGAGGCTGGATTTGTCTTGATGTCTCTTTGGTCTCTCGGTCCAAGCTGGCAGAAGTCAGTGAAGGCTGTACAGAACAAAACACCCAAAGACTGAACTGATAAAAGTGGTGTCATGCAGCCAACACTTTCTGTCCTTGGAAGAGGGAGGGGAGCAGAACTCAGCTGTACCCCATGCCTAGCACTGTGTGTAAGCCAAGAGTTTGACCACAGCACGGGCTTTACCTGGACTCTGGTTCCTGAAAACCCCACAGAATCCAGGAGATTTAACCAACAGTTAAATCCAGCAGTCCCAAATGAAAATATTTACTTGTGTTGGGAGATCTCTGAGTTTCAGGTAATCCAGGGAGACATTAATACATGAAGTGTGTGTGGGACCTTTGCCATAAGTGGCTGACAAGAACAGCAGCATGTTTTATTAGTTCCTGTGTTTAAACCTGTAGATATCACACTGATTAAACACTGGAACTTCCTTTTTAAACTTGCTATGTTCTTGTAAAGCTAACTCACAAGTTGCCATGCCCTCCTGGCAGTGTTAAAATGTACTAGCAAGTGTGTTCAGAAGCAGCTGTTCAGTAGAAACTTTAAGGTAAATGTTAACTGCTCTACTGTGCTTCAGTTTACAACCTGACTAATCCACAGCTGGTGTGATTTGGGATAGTTCTCAGCCAGGCTGGTGAATAATATTAGCTATCATCTTCTGGTTGCACTGAGGGCTTGTTCTGAATTCATACCAGCAAAGAATACATTGAAAACTATGCTAGTCACGGTTTATCTAAAACATCACAGGAAAGCAGAAGTCTTCAGTAGAAGTCAATGGCAAAGCTTAACTTGATTTCATGCAAGTGGGATGGGAACCATAGGCATAGTAGATATCCACGTTGTACCACACTGCTAGTCAGCACCTGCTTCATTAAATTACATATTTCCTGCCATACTAGCAAAAAAGATGGGATTTACCCAATCTTGAAATGGATAATTAAAAGCGTTCGGAGTATTTTTGTTCTTGAGCAGCTGCTAAATGTTTAGAAAAGAAACTCTCACAGGCATGTCCAGCTCTTTGCCTAACATAACCATTGCTTTCGAGTCTCTTAGTTTGTGTTTGTTTGATAATTCTTAGTAAGAAGGATTTTGCATACAGACCATTCATCCAGAAATACACCTGCAAAACAGGTAGGGAAACTGTGCCTGACAAAGTGTTGAAAAAAGCAGACTTGTCTGAAATTGTCCACATCCACATTATATTTGAAAATGAATCAAGGAAAAGGTATTATCATTTGCACTTTGAGGTTGGCTTTTAATAGCTGTAATAAACAGTCTTTCAAGAGCCCAAAAACAGTCTTGCCATATATGGTGCATCTGATTTAAGGTTTGGTTGGTTTTTTTTTTTACAGATAAAAATCATGGTACACATCCAGATGCAGTTAACTCTGGAAAAGCCCATCAAGAGCAAAATTCTGTCTGTCCAGCTCTCTTCCCATTTTTCTTAGGGTCTGCATCTCAATTTTTATAGGGTGCACTGACTGGTTTAAAACATTCAGAGATGATATCCTGCTCCTACAGAAGTCTATGCCAACTCTTCCTGTTCTTTCCAGGAAGCAGACACAATACATACTTAGAAGCACTGTTAGACATAAGAACTAATAGATTCCCAACTTAGTTTTGGCTGTCTTCCTGGTCTCCTTATCCATAATCAAGGATTTCTTGCTTTTCTTATGTTTATTTTCACTTCATCAAGTCGTGACTGTGGATTCTTGCTGTGTTACCTTAGCCTGTGTAAGGGAAGTTGCTGTAAGAAGGATGACTTGTAATTATTCATTATTTTTATCTCAAGGTGTCCATCCAATGCACCTTTATAGGTTCAAAGCATGTTTTGGCAGCAGGTACACTGAGTACAACAGCAAGGAAGGATGAGAACATGGTAAAGTGTGAAGCCAGGGGGGTTGCATAGGATGCACTGCCTGTGCCCTCAGGGATCTTTGCACTCTTTCACTGCATGGAGCTGTGCTCTCACAGAGCCCAGATCTTAGTCCTGGGCACGTGAGAAGACTTGTGAGTTATGAAGAGCTGAGCTGCTCATAAGCACTGGGGACAGGTCCGGTGGGGGACCGCTGGTGGGACCACATGCGCCAGCAATGGCAATCCAGGCGGTTGTTGAAGAAATGCTTTCCCAAGCAAGAGCTCCCCTCAGGCCCAGAGAAGTCAGTCGTGATGTATGCATTGTCCTGGCTCTGGCCCAACTATTCCTTGGCCTTGGCTGCTAATCCTCCGCCCGGTCCTCAGGGTGGATCGTGGGTCAGTGGAGAGTCTTCCCTCCGCGCCAGGGGAGGGAAATCACGGACAAAATGACTTCTGGCGCTCGGCTCAGTGATTTGTGTCCATGCAGCCTGCCTCATGCCCAGTTTCCACAGGACAGGCTGCACAAAGGGTTTTGATTCCTACCTTGGTTTATCATCACTCTTCCCTCACTTCTGCACTTCCACCATGCTCTTGCTGCGGCTGGGTCTGGGATACTAGGCCGCCACTCTAGGCAGGGGGGATTTATGAGGACACGCAAAGCATCCATCACTGGGAACATTCAGCATCTTCCAGAGCTGTACACCTGTGGCTTTGGTCGAAATAAAACATAATTCAACCCCGAAGCTTTAGCCATCCCACTTTAGAGACCCTCTTGCAGCACAAGCTGTGAGACCGGAGCACGTGAATTATAAATACAGCGACAGGCGAAGTGATGGACTGTGGAATAACAGGATAGTGTTTAGATTGCAGATGCTGCCCCAGAATGTCTGCTAACATAAACGCCAAGAAACCTACACACAACTATTTGAATGTGTCTTCACGGGTCTGCTTCTACCACATAAATCTGTTCTGCTTTGCTATACCTTTCTTCATGGCAAAATGGTTGGGAAAAGAGACTTTCTGCATTTTTTTTTTTTTTTTTCACCCCATCTGGTGGGGATGCGGCACTAGGTAAACATTCAACTCTGGCAGCATGACAAGAACTGGTGCAGCTGCTTTTATCATCCGTGTCTTTAACTCTTTGAGCAATCTTCTGGACAAATGTTAGCATTCCAACAGTCCTCCTCCTTTTATTTATTGATTGCAGGGATGTGGAGTAGCACATCTGGAAACCTGTTCACTGCCCAGGACTACTGTTTAAATAAGCTGCAGCCACCAACTCTTGATTGGGTTGGTCAGAATGGCACATTGCCACAATGAAACCAAAATCAAATTGTGATGTTTCTAATTAGAAGCTGTGTTCCTGTGTTTTGGTTTGTTTTTTTATTTTTAATTTTATTTTCTTAAATAATCTATTTACTGATTTAGATAAATAGTCCTGAAAGAAATGAATCAGTGAACTGGTTATTATATTTAGTTAGCTGTTCTTTGTATACATCTCTGGCCTGGATGAAAAACAACCATATGTTTTTTCTTTAGAAAATGTTGGTCCCCGACTTATGCATTCTTTCCTTCAAGAATGTAGGAGGGCAACCAAGCAGAGAGGTTATATCCTTCTCAGGAATTCTCTTCTGAGTTAGGCTTTTGGTTCCCTTCAATCCTAAAATGAAATGAAAGATGACAGTGCAGTTGTGTTAGTTTTTTAACACATTTCAAGATATTTCCCAACAATAAAGGGACAGTTGTATTTTCTACTAATGTTGAGAAAGTTTTAAGACTAAACTTCGTGTGAGATTTAAGTGGCTAGGCTTAAAGACATTTGTACTCATCCTGTTTCCTTAGCAGACACTGTATTTCTACCTACCATGGAGTTTGCAGTGTGAAAAGATGTTGCCTGAAAAGAACGAATATTATTTTTAGAACAAATTTATCTATTTTTAAATTTTGGCTTACAAACAAGTAACTCACTTATTTCATCTAGAGATGTCCTGTTTGCCAGGCTTTCTGTGTGATTGCTGAGCCCCATTGCTGAGGCTTTGGTGAGGCTGATGTCCGTTCACCTGGGTGCTTAGCAGTTGACAGAAGGATTGCTCTCTTCTGTTGTCTTGTTTTATGGCACAGCTGTTTCAAAACGAATATTGGGTTCTGTCCCAGCTCCATTTATTTCCTTGTATTCATGGAAGCTCTTGTTTGTGTCAATGCTGTCTGCTCTAGTCTAGTTTTAGTGGTTTTCTATTCCACTGGCTTTATTATTTTTGCTCTTTTAATACCGGTACTAAAACTATTGATGCAGTAGTTCTGCATGATTTTTTCATTTATTTGTAAATGGCACCTCAGGAGAACTGAGATGGTGACACTCATCAATGTCTGCACAGTGTTCGTATTGTCTATTGTCTTCCCATCATCTAAGATCAGGAGACAAGAGAATTGAGAGTGGCATTTTGTGGTTGTGGGATTCTAATAGCAGGGTCTTGCCCTATCACAGAGCCTGGAAACTGTTAGCACTTCGACATTTTTCTCTAGAACACAAGAGCTCCAAAAGCTATTTAGGAAGAGTGTTTGTGGCAGAGTCAGTCCGACGTCCCCCGAGGAGTTACTGTCAAGGAAGAGAGCATGTCAGTGTCTATAGGATGTGACACATTTCCTCCCCAAAGGAGAGGAGGACTTTAGCCCTTCCCCTCAGAGAACCACCCCACAAGATGCACAATACAGGCCCCGAATGCCATTTGAGGCATTTAGTCCTCTTTTTGGACTTAAAACTTGATTATAAGATCACTGTTTTCTAAATAATCCAGCCAGACTGGACTAAATCCAAGCACATAAGTTCTCTGGGGTGGGGTGCAGGAGAAACACATATTCAGGTTGGCAAAGGGCTCAGGCTGGCCATCTCAAGCTGAAATATCTGTGAAAACAATGAAAGATTTTCACTCAGATTAAAATAATGCATACCACTTCATTTTCAAACCTACTCAAACTAGTTTCGGGGGGAAAAAAGCAGGTATGTCTCTTAAAAACAACAACAAAAAAATTCAGGTTCATTTATTTAAAGTGGAAAGCAAGCTAAAATATAATGCTTAATATTTAAGAATCTTCAAGTTAGAAAGAATTGTCTGTTTTTCAGTTTTCAAGCCATTGCACTTCCTCCCTTACCTCTTCATTCATCCATCTTGCTCTGATTAGTTTGGAACTTCTACATCAAAATTAATTTTAAATTGTTCTGCTTACATCACCTACTTGTGAAATTCTATTTCATATCTGCTAATGACATCTCTGAATGTAATCTGTTTTGCAGAAGAATACTAGAGTGGTTGTTAAGCAGTTTATCAGCCTTTGAGAAATACTAAGATTTTTCCAACCTTGGTGATCTTAAACCATTTTTTAAATTAAACATTACACCTTATAAATTGTAGGTCTGCTAGCTCAATCTTCAAATACAGAGTTACAATTTCAGGAAGCCTTAATTGCAAGGATAGAACAATTAAAACATGCCCATATGGCCTGAACACTTTGCCTGCTGGTTAATCTCCTCTATTTACACAGGGTGTTTTTAAAGGGTAATTCAAAATTGTGCATTACAGGAATTTTGCTGTGGGATATTCAGGAGTCACAAGCCATCAAAAATTGCCTTAGTCAGCAGTCCCTGCAGAAGCCAGCTTCTCTGTTTTTTCTGTTTACTGCAATAACTTATAACAAGGAGGAGTCATTTGGTGGTTTTAAGAAAATATTTTTTTTAAATGGCTCTGCCTTTCTCCTGAGTTGCAGTTCCACTTCCTTTCAATCCCACTTCTGTCACCTGAGGCCCTGGGTGGGGCACGTGGCCATGCCCATTCTTCCAGCACTGCTTGCTTTTTGCAGGCACAGAGAGATCATAAAATGGTTTGGGATGGAAGGGACCTTAAATCTCATTGAACTCCAGCCTGCTGCCACAGTCGGGAGCACCTTCCTTGAGACCAGGTCACTCCAAGCCCCATTCAAACTGGCCTGGGACACTTCCAGGGATGGGCAGCCACAATCTCCCTGGGCAATCTGTGCAAAGCCCCTGCCATCCTCACAGGGGAGAACTTCTTCCTTGCACCCTTACAACCTGTCATATGCCACAATTTTTATCAACGTCAAGTTCGACGTTTTCCTTAATTGTTCTTGTTTTGAAACATTTGGTAGAAGGCGACTTTATGCTCTGGAAATAAATGCATTTCTGGCTGAGAAATGTGCAGTATGTATGTGTGAGATGTTCGACATCTTGAAGCTTTGCTAAATATATATTATACTTTCTCTTTATTGCATGTGTTTTGTTCTCAGTCTGTGCTTGTGTTCCTGTAGGTCTGTAACAGTGCTCCAGTTTTTTTTTTATTTTTTAACCTCTCTGGGTTAACAGCTGCAGGAAACTGCTCCTGATCAGAGGAAGAGAACAGGGATAGGGAAATGTGTGTATACACCAGAGACCTTAAAATTGCCTCTCTGTGTGCCTGCAAGTCCTGTTCTTTCAACAGCATACTAAATCTGTTATAATGTGATGTTGCCCCTGTCCTGAAGCTCCAAAGTTTAATGAATTCATAGGATGCAGTCAGTCAGGAATTTGGTATCCAAATTTAAAACCCATGTGGATAAAACCAGATGAGAGATCCCATTGTGCATCATTGTTTTGGGACAAAGTTTTCTTTTGCTCTCTCAAAACTGGTATGAGTATCTGTGTGCACACGCACCTGCCTATGTGTGGCTGGACATGTTGTTGCTTGAACAATGTTGGACTCTGGTCTAGTGATTAATTTATTATTTTGTTTTCACTTTTTATGTTCTCAAATTTAGTTCGCTTTGCTCCCAGCTTATTTAGGTTGCTAGATGGGGGATGATACTGACTTTTCTAATACCTAATATAGTACAGAAAGTCCCTTGTTTCTTTGACTTGTTAGATAATCCCTGCAAAAGTATAGATCTGTCCCAACTATCAATCTATTCCCTTGGTGTTTGAAGTTCTGTTAAATCAGCTTTGGGATCAACTACTACTTTGTACCTAACTATGAGATAAACTCAGATTTGACACTCGGAAATTTTGAAAATCTGAGTTTCCTGCGTGGTCTCATTAAGTCACCCGCTGAACTGATTGAGAGTACTGACCACTTCTGACTTTTTAATATCCTTTATTAGCCACCTATTTCAGCTTTTGTCTTAAAATAATCTAGGTTCACCAGTTGGTTTTTTTTAAGACTTAGCATGACAGCCTGTGGTGAAAAATTGAGTAAGAAGAAAACAAAGCACAGTCAACATACCCAGCCAGGACAAATATTTGTGGTGCAATCTTGTAAAAAGGACCACTTTTTCTCATTTCACAGACGCAGTGTTTTCTGTGTTCTTGGAAAATTAGTTAAAATCATCCATGTTCCAAATCAAACTTCGTGTGCACTAGAAATGCAAAGTGTAATGCAAGCTAATTGCATTTTCACTTAATCTAGCTCTGTATTTTTTTTAGAACTCACCAGCTGAGTGAGGCTCAGCACACTCCGTCTGCATTTAAATGCATTTAGAAAGATTGGCCCCTTTATTGTGAGAAAGGCCTTGTTTACTTGAGTGAAAAAGTTAATTCTCTGTGATAACACGTACAACTCCTAGTTCTGGGACTCATTCGCTAAGTGACTGGAGAAGTGAAATCCGCTTTGTTGCAAAGCAACACGTCTCACTGAGGCAAAAATTCCATTTCTGTTAAATCGCTTTCCAATTTTCAGGATAATGATGTGTTTAATTTACCACAAAACATGGTAAACTGCCTGCAGGATGAGTCTTGATTAGTCATTTAGATTCATTTTATTTAATATTAATCCTTTTTAGTTTTTCATTTTAGTGAAATGTATCTGTGGGTTTTTTGCTTAAGTTTATTGTTCTTTTCCTAGCACATGATTTTGATATTTTAATGCTGGCAAAAACTTCTGAGTTCCTGGTTTCTGAAAGGAATGATGGTTTTACTATCTGCTGTGCTAAACATGGTGCAGACAGGACCTAGAAACCATTAAGGCTTCAAACAATGTGTGGATGGTGTGCTGGACACATTCTCCTATTTCTAATTTTTGCTGTGAGCCAAACAGCACCACGCAGCCGAGATAATTTCCGAGAGCATCATCTTTTCC
Source organism: Tichodroma muraria (assembly GCA_013390105.1). Classification (NCBI taxonomy): domain Eukaryota; kingdom Metazoa; phylum Chordata; class Aves; order Passeriformes; family Sittidae; genus Tichodroma; species Tichodroma muraria. The sequence goes on along the minus strand of WAAG01038873.1, from coordinate 69,119 downwards.
TGAGCTTTCTTGAAGAACCTAAATGGCTTTGCAAGTTTCCTTCTGTTGTGGTTTGGCTGTGATTGGCCAACGTATATTACTGACACTTGATAAAACCAGTGAAAGCGTGGGTACGCCTTTGCGAATACACCTTTTAATTGCAAACTCGCGAACCCGTTCCCTCTTTGTTCCCGGCTGGAGCAGAGGTAACAAGTGCTGCCTGGCCCGCTGCCCTGCCAGGCCCCGAGGTCTGGCGGGGGCCGGGCCGGGCCGGACGCGGCCGGGAGGGGAGAAAAATAAAAAAGACCGCGGAGCCGAGCCACGGCCGCTGATATCTGGCCGATGGAATTCGAGCTGCCCTCGCCAGCAGCACGGCCGCTGGGAGAGCTCCTCAGGGCTGTCCTGGAGCCACGAGAGATCATGCTGCTGAGACTGGGCGGGGATGGCCTCTTGAGTGGAGTTTACTCTGGACTGGTTTTACTCTGATGAGACCGAGGGGTGGAAAGAGGAATCTATTAAACCCCTCTCCCCTGCCGCAAGAATCCAGCCAGCGGCTGAGGCCAGGAGCAGCTCTGCAGCTCCACAGTCTCAGCATGGTCTAAAATGTATCACCTGATTGCTTTGGCATGGCTGCTGCCTTTGTGAACTCTTTAAATATTCAGGTGAAACCACAAAACTTCTGTCCTCTCTTGAGTGAAAGAAAGGCCAGAGTGAAGACACGTAAAGAGACTACATAAAAATATTTACAGTCAGAAAAGAAAGTGATACTTTAAGTGGAAGGAAGATAAGGAGTTGTTTTATTTTTTACATTAAAATCTCTTATAAGCTATGGTGATGGACTATAATACAATGAGACATTTTCCTTTAAACCATAAAGAAATGTGGGGAGATAAATGGTTCAAATTGTAAACCTGAGCAAAGGAATGCAGTATTGAATAAGCCAGTGTTGAAGTGACTGTGATTGTTGAGAAGTTTAAACAGAGAAGTGAAGATTTTGTCCTCGAGAAGAAGATAAAGAAGAGAACCTTTGTTATTGAACAGTTTTGTCTTTAAAAAATAAACCCCATGAATCGATTATGTCCCAGAGGCACAGCTATTGAAGAGCTGTGAACATGGGAGGAATTTCATGATACAGATGTTCCGGGCAGCTGTTATCATGGAAAGTTTGTTTTGTCTTGTTTTTTTTGGTTTTTTGTTCCATAGCAAGTAAGAGATGCTCCAATCCCTAGAAGAATTGAAGAAAGACTATTCTAGAATTGAGAAAACTGGCTGAAAATTCTGAATGTGATTTCTGTATGTTGTCAATGAGAATGAAAGAAATTTTGGTAATAGAGGAAGAATGTTTGAAAGGTTTCATTCTAATTCTTAGAGTTTTTTTTTCTTTCTTTCTTTTGTGTTAGTTAATGAAGTCTGTTCTTTTCAAGCTTAAGCCTGCTTTGCTCTTGATTACAGAATTTTTTTTTAAAATTGGCAATCCCAAATTAATATTTTCTGTCTGGTTTCAAACTGAAACCATGACACCTTCCATGGTTTTTTCTTGCTGCTCCAGTGCACTAAGTGCTCAGGTCATTCCCCAGTCCCCCAGATGCGGTGTGGAGAGCTGGACATGTACCAGAGCAGAAGCTGCCATGTGTTGGGGTATTCCAGGGAACCCAAACAGATCACCTTCCCCATTCCCCAGAACAAGGGACAAGCATATGGTGCTCCCTCCTTCTGAGGGCTCTTCTTCTTGATAGACCAAGGCAAAAGTGAAAGCAGTCTTTAGGTGCATCCATCGTGGGTGACTTTGCATCTTTGAAGCATCAGCACAAGTTACAGCAGCGAGTGGCTTATGATGAGTTCATCCACAAAGGTGTGTTGACCTCTCTTTGTTGGTTACCCAGCGTTTGAAAAGTAGAGATTGTCAGGTTAAATGGTATTTCTCCCCACTGTCGTCTTCCTGGATTTCGTTTCCTTTCTTCTACTTGAAGTACTGCACAGAGCCAATATTTTTCATCCCACCTCTCCTGGAAACGGAGAGGAAAAAATTGAGAGCTCTTGTTGCAACTTTTAAGGTAAAAAACTGCAAATATCACTGTATTTTTTGTGGTGATCAGCCCCAAGCAAGCATGGGTGAATGGAGCCAAAAACCTGCTCGTAGTCCTTTGCCAGTCCCACCTTGCTGGGACAAGAGGCAGCCTGTCCCGTGCTGCTGCCTGCCTGTCCCACATTGCCCACAGCTGTTTCTTCATGTCACATCCCCCAGTGTCCCATGCAGAGGGGGCAGCCACAGCCCAGTGCTGGCCCAGCCCAAGGTGGCCTCTCATAACCTCTCTCTGTAACTCATCCTCCACCACAGCCCTCCAAGGAGCAGGCTCCCAAGGTCTGCTCCTTCTCTTCATCCCCAGACACATGTTTACTTGCAGATGTAAGCAAAAAAGCTGAAATTTTTGGAAGAACATCCGTGGGAAGCAATTTTCCCCCTGAACTCAGTGTTACTGTTTTGACACTATCCCAGGTTAATCTCTGTTTCAACCATGACGTGTGTGGACGTTTGTGGGACTGTCTGCTTAGTGTATATGTACAGCTGCCACCTAGAAAATAAACTGTGCAGCTCATAGAAACAGACCTCAGCACACAGAGATGGGAAATTCACAGTTATAATGACAATAATATATGACTGGCACCATCTTACAAATTTTAAAGATTTGATACTCACTGAATGGGAACAGCCAATTCAATCTCTCCCATTTAGTTCACATCACACATTCAATTTTATGTTCTTTCATTGTTCATCATTTGGTTCCTTCACTCCTCCTTCCTTCTAGAAAACTTTTTTTCCAACATGGATATTCTAACACTCTGTGAGACAGAGTATTTTGGGATTTGGGGAAAAAAAAAAACCTACTAGTTGTATAACACTAGAGAAATGCTCTAAATGAGGAAAGTCTGACAAAGAAATACTTGCTGCTTCTCCTGAAAAATAGTTCAGGCTATCATGAAAAATCATATAAATTTTTAATGCAAGTTCACTAAGGAAAAAGTGTATATTTCTTTGTGCCTTTAGCCCTCAGGGCTGTTTTTAAAAGTACTCAGAGGCTTGTGTGGCTGTGTATACCAATTTTAGATAGGTTGTAACATGTCTGGTTTATTAAGAATGGTTTGGGGTCATCTTGTGTGTTTGGCTAATATAGCAGAATTTACACTAAATTTACTGCACTTATTTATGCAAAATATTAAGAGCAGTTTGAATGAAATAGAGGTGATGCTCTACCATAATAAGAATTAACTGACTTGGGGAAGATTGCTATTGAAGCAAAACTAAGAAATCTGGGAACTCAGCCTGACCGTGGAAACTACTTCTCTCACCACAAATATGACATGTACATTTTATGAAACCTGCTTATTACCAAGGGCCAAATTCTGTGGTCCTTATGCAAGCACAGCTTTCACTGGAAGTTCACTGAGGACGGTAGAATTTGGCCCCGAGTTATTTCTTTTCCATATGAAATTACTTCATTTGTAATTTCCTCTTCTTATATTTCTCGGTAACTGCAGAAATGTGAGCTAGTCATTTAATCTCAACTGAGTAAAAGCTTTGAAGACTCTCTGTGAAATTGCAACTTTGTCTTTCGGTGTAATAGAATAAAGGAGTAAATTTGTGGACGTGATATTTTACTTAGAGGGAAAAAGCCATATCTGGTTAACTACGCAGACAGGAAACCAATGTAAATACATGAGTTTTTCCATCCAAGTAAGATGAGAAAGGTTTGGGGTTTAGAACCGAGGAGTGGTGACTCGGGATGTTACAAACAGCTGAATTAATATGGGACTTCTGGGATGTCTCTGTGAGCATGCTGCAGCCACAGGCTAGCGTTGATGAGGTCTGGGTTACTTATGTTACCCCTGCTAATTTTGTTGGTGTGCTGCTCAGCTTTGGCTGGTACAGTCCCTTCCCTGAGGCTGGCACAAGTGAGCCCATACTGCGCTGCGTGGTGCCTCGCAGACACCTCCAGGGAGGAAGGGGAATTGGAGAATAAGGGATTGGGGCGGGAGGCAAAGTTTGGGAGCTAAAGGCGCTGCCACCTCTGTTCATTTTTGTGACTAAACCCATGGTGTGAATTTTCTGGCCTTGGCTTTGTCTTAGCAAATACATTTGAAACAGCACGTTTCAGGTTTTAGCTGTGAGTTAGCTTTCTTTTCCGGGCTCAGTTGCATTACTGATGCTCTTTGAATGTGACTTACCCAAGATTAATTTCTGAATTATATATAAATTGTTTAATCAGCTGCGAAACTTTACAACTTTCAACCTTTCATTTCATTAGCTGCGAGATGAATGTCAATAAAATGCGTTTGGAAAGCCAGAGCTTGATGACACACACAGCAAATGCCGCTGAGGACTCTCTTTCGTTTAATGCAGTAATAATAAACACTTCACAGGCAATATTTCAGCAATCAAGAACACTTTTGCAGGATTTTCTATCTATATGTGTTTGGCTAAAGGACAAAATCGTAAGTTGAAAAAAAAAAAGGCTAAAAAATGAGTCAGACTTATTGCCTTAATGTAACCTTCCTGGCTGAAAGCGTATTAATTGGCAGAGTGAATTACCTCAGACTAGAGCAGAGAAAGGCCTCTATTGTGTGATGTGAAACCTATACTCCTTGGCTCGCACGTTCTTTCTTCGGCGTTGTGATCCTTCCCCTCTGATCAGCAGCCTTCAAACCCAGCCTTGCAAGATTTATAACACCTTTCAATTGGAAGCTCTGTCATTCAGCCCATTTGGGCATGAAACCACGTTACTGCAAAGCGTTTCGTGGTGAAAAATCCTCCTTCCTGTGCTGAGGCTGCTCCCAGCTTCTTCCCACGTTGCTTCTTCAGCCTTCAAGGGTTAACATGAGGGAAAACGGGTTCTTATTTCTCCTGTTATATAAGAGCTTTGTGTTTGGAGACCTTGCCAGGAGCAGATGAGACCCAAGAGCAGAGCCTGCCTCCTTCCCAGCCCTGAGGTTGAGCTCCAGCAATAACCTTGGATAGCAGTGACCCAAGCCTCTGCCGGGCTGGAGGGGCTGGGGCGGTCGCACGGGGCGGCCTGCGTTCCATCAAGTGACAGCTCCCTCTAATGTGCCTGCCTCGCGGCAAGGGCTCCACCAGTCTCTGGCCCAAAGCTGCTCATTATCCTCGCTTTTCTCCAGCCCAGCAAATGCTGAATTGTTATATCTGAGAGGGAAGGGGAAAGCGATGCAGTCTTGGGTAAAACAGGCACGGTCATCATCTGTCTCTGGAGTAAAAGGGGGCCATAACCTAAGTGTTTTGCACTCTGCTATCGCTTTTCCCTTCTCCTTCCTATGTATTCAAAGAAAAGAACGATCCCCTTATCCAGAGGAAGAATTTGGTTAGCAGAAGATGTCTTGCTGATTCTTGGCTGAAAAGAAGTGTAACGAATGGACTGACAAAACTGACATGAACTTGTAAAAGTCTTCATTGTCTTTTTTTGGATTTGACAAAGGAAAAGCTTAAGAGGACAAATACTGAGAGATTGCACATGAATAAACATGGTATTTCATGCTCGTTGCTGCTCATCAGAGTTAAGTTTAGAATAACGAGGAGGATGAAAGCCCTGGGTTAAATAAGTTCAGTCTGATTTCCCGTAAGCCAGTATCCCATTGGAGCGAGCATTATTTGCTGCTGTAGATGGTTGCTTCTGTGGAGAGAACGAGTCTCAACAGGGCTGGAGACTCACTGCAACCTTCTCACCCGCTCCCAGAAGGTCTCCCCAGGTCAGGGGTGCAACCGGTAGTGGAAAATCCACACGGAAAGCTGGGTTTTGCCACTGTTTCCACTCTATTTGTTCTGCGGATGAATAAATTGAGGGCTGGAGTCCTCACGTCTGTCAGCGTGCCACCTTTGAAGGTCTTCTCACAGAGAAATAGGCAAGGCAACCGCATCTTCAAATTGGTCCTAATTGTTACAGGAAGGCTTTCTGAGCAGTTCCAAGACCATCTTTTTCCACTGAGCTTGTATTACAAAATATTTCTGGAATTAGATGGAGCAAGAAAAATAATAACTTTTTTTTTTTTTTTGTCTTTCACAACTTGTACTTTATGTGAAGATGACTTTGAAACAAACCTGACCCTGTCCTCTGTGTTGAGCTGGCTTTCTTGCTCTGTGAACTGTGACATGCTCAAGCGCTCGGCTCCAAATCGGGGCTGGCAGACCTGCGATTCGCATGCTGGTGTTTGTAACCTCTGGCACTTTGTATCCCCCCTTTCCTGCAGGATCTCCTGCCCTCACTGGCACTGGAACCATTGCTGTCACAGTGGATGATGTCAATGACAATGTCCCCACGTTCGCCTTTAACATGTATTTTGCCACTGTTCCGGAGGATGCTCCCACAGGGACAGATATTTTGCTGGTAAACTCCTCGGATGCTGATGCTTCTACAAATGCTGTTATTAGGTAGGTTGATTACTGCTGCTCCGTGTAACGCTGCCTCATATCTTGCCTGAAGATTTCTTTTTCCCCAGTGTCCATCACCAGCGTGCCTTAAAGCTGTAAGACAAAATAGAACAGCTCTGTTTGTGGAACTAACTTACTTGGGCGTATCTGTCTTTTTGTTATTTACAGGCTTTTAGAGTTATGTTGAGGACTAATAGAGTTGTGGAGTTACCTTAGTTTTTTTACTGAGTGAAAAGCAAACCAGTTTAATTTTCACCTGCACACGCTACCTGCCTTGCTGCTGCATTCACACTTTTTCATGTAGTGAGCAATTTTCACTGATAGCAAATGTGCTCCTTGAGTAAAGCTTCGGTCAATTAACATATTCATCCAAGGTAAGACATAAAGCTTATGCCTTTAAATTCAGAAAAACCAGTAAGAAGTTGGAATTTGTCATTTTTGCACTGCGTGCCAAAGGGTTTGCAGGACTCGGTGGAACTTAACTGGGCACTGAACACTGGCCATTCCCAGTTCAACAGACAAGAGTAATGAAGATGCTGAGTGGCAGTGACAAGCTGAAGATTATCCATGAGGACAGATACATTGTGAATGGAATGCAAAGCAAATTTCTATTAGTTCTGAATCTTGCCACATTTAACTGTCGTGGCTGCAGACATCACTGTTTCCAATCTCTCAAAGCAGAATATAAAAGTAACTTCCTTATTTACCTTTGTTACTTCACCTCAGTTCCTTCTTCAAAGAGCATAAGAATACCACTTTGTCACTTTTTTTTAAAGGAAGTAAAATAAAACAGAGCTATGTTATGGCAAAGCAATGTCCATAAAATACTGACATACTTTCTTTCCAACTAGCTACAAGCCAAAAATAGAAGCTTGACGTTTAGACATCTTTAGATAATTGAAAATCATCCAGAATTACCATTTATTAAATTCTGAAACAATGAAGCTTTTAATTCTCTTCACTCATAGTCTAAGAAACTATTTCTGGCAAGCTCCTTTATAAAAAAAGAATTCCATGCAAAGCATGAATAACTGTAATGATTGCATCCCATAATCAGAAGTTATCAGAGTGCTCTTGGATTTCTTTTGTGTGGTTAAAGTGCTTTAATATCTTTGCCATTAGTCTTTGTCATTCACTCACTACCGCATCATAGAATTAGTTGATAAAAATATTTTTCCCCTTCATAAGTAGCTATTAAAAAATTGTTTTCAGGTTTTCTTTTACACTCTTTATGCTCAGGAACAGTCTTTGTTTTTCTTGGACAGAACTTGTCCAGATTCAGCATTTAAACTAGATCTTAAAGTATGACTGGTATTGCAAAACTGGTGAAAGCCAGAAGGACCAGAACATGTACGGTCGACTTGTCAGAGGTGCTGAGCACTCAGAACTCCTTTTCAGTCTTGTTATGGTCTGTTCAAAATTAAACCTTTGGTTTCCAAAAGGGATATTTAAAATCCTTGGCTGACATTTTCACACAAAGTCAAAAAATGTTCTGTGTTTTGAAAGATGTGTTTAATCTTCTGCAAAACTGTCACCTGTCCATGCGTGCCAGCTCTTGTTCTCTTGTTTCTGGTGATAACCTGTGAGTCATTAAAGGAGGGCGATGGGGTTGTAAACAGCAATGCACCCTTGAGCAGTCCTGTTTAAGATAGTAGACATAAGAGTCAAAAAGATAGTAGACATAAGAGTCAAGACATAAGAGTCAAAAGAGTTTGTTTTTTGTCTACAAAGTAGACAAAAGGCCAGATCTTAAGTGTTTGGATCAAATTCCTTTTATGCCTCTTGCCACCATTAGAGTTTCAAGGGGTTTTTGGTTTTGTTTAGGTTTTTTTTCGGTTGAGTTTGGATTTTTTGCAGTTATATTGAGACACATACACACTGTGTTGTTTTACATGCAGATATAATTCAAAATATCTTATGACAAATGCAATATGTCTTTATTATTTCCTTAAAAAAATAAATACATGGTATTTTTCCAGTGCTAACATTTGAGCCCCTACATATCTGTGGAAACACAGAAGAGAAAAGTTTCTGTCTCTGCAATACCCCACTCAGGGTTAAATCACTGCAAATCACAGATGAAATGTGCCTGGTGCTGCTGTTTGGGGAGATTTAAGTGGTGCTTTAGGCTTTGTGCACATTCTTTCTATTCTAGGTGCACATTTCTATGGCTGGAGAATAATTGCATATGGCCATCACATTATACCATAATTAAGCAATTAAAGTATGCTCGTGGCGTTGTGTAGAGATTAATGACTGAGCAGGAGAAGTTGCCACAGCTTATTATGCAGGCTGGCTCTCAACCCTCTCGGTGCAGCTTCTGGGCTGTGTTATTACTGCTGTCATAACCTGTTCTGGTCTTAGAGAGGTGAAGATAGGAATATTAATCTCTTTCGTTAAAGCCACTCTCTTCTGAATCTTTCTTAGAACCATGCCTCAGAAAAGCTGCTACTGTGCTCTGGCAGAGGAGCAATGCTAACCCCAGCTGTGTTGGGTTACAGTATTGAATATGAGAATTGTTCATTTGAGCCAGTTTTTTTTTTCCGTTGTTTTCTCAAAAATCCATTATCTGAATTGTTGGAAAAGGTAATATTAACCAAGCACCTTTAAAAATACATCTTTGAGATTCATTCTGTATGAGCACAAGCTGGATAAGCATTCCAAGAGAAGGGACAAACTCAGTGTGGGTAGGAAGCCAGAGGTAGGAGGCCCCTGCGACGCGCCTGCAGTGAGCACACAGTCAGTTCTGACCTGACGAGATCGCTTGGGGATGTGCACACACACACACACACACACACACACACACACTCACACCCCGAGGGTCAAACTCTGTTAAACCAACTCCCAGTTGGTCTCTGTTAACAGAGCTCTGTGGTTACTAATTTGCTATGAATTACTATAAGTCAACATTGAAATCTTGAATAACGAAGCTCAGGAAACAATACGGATATTAAATGTTCGTTTTATTTTCTAAAGCTGTCATCATTTTATTTCAAAAAACAGTACTTTTTCTAATTATATTCTGCAGGTTTAGTTAAGAGGTACATCAGCCTTTTGGAGTAACAGTTAATGCATTAGCCTGGGGAAATCAGCACTAGAGGATGCCTTCAGTAGGCAGATTTCAGAGTATGTCCAGTGGTATCTTCAAATATCCAAAGTCAGCTCATGTATTAGAAATCTGTGTTAAACAGCTATGCTTGGAAATCCCCAGAAATGTCATTTATGACAGGCCTTGAAATCTGAGAAGGTAAAACAATGAAGACAGATGGAGAGTCAGAAGAAAATCTGATGGTATCTGTCTGATACCCATCGGCATAGTGATCGGAAGAGTATAGAAAATGGTTATTAACTTAAGGCAGCAGGCTGCCTGTTGAAATACTGATCCAATTTTTCTTCCTTGGTTTTCCTCTCAAAACAGCTACAGGCTTATGGGCGGCAATTCCCAGTTCACCATCAACCCTTCCACGGGGCAGATCATCACCAGCGCTCTCCTGGACCGGGAGGCGAGGGAGAACTACACCCTGGTAGTGGTGGCCAGCGACGGGGGCTTCCCCAGGGCTCTCTCCAGCTCCACCAGCGTACTCGTGTCTGTGGCTGATGTGAACGACAACCCGCCCAAATTCCAGCACCATCCCTACGTCACCCACGTGCCATCGCCCACCACTTCAGGTATCCTGATCACTGGCAGTGCTTGGGATAAAAGCACTGCCGTAAACAGGGAGTCGTGGAATGGTTTGGGTTGGAAGGGACCTTAAAGATCATCCAGTAGCAACCCACCTGCCATGGGCAGGGACATCTTCCACTGAATCAGATTGCTCAAAGTCCCCTCTCATCCTGGCCTTGAACACTTCCTGTTCCTTGAACACTTCCTGTGGGCAGTCACAGCTTCTCTGGGCAACATCTTAATGAAATGCAAAGCTGTGCCACCAGGAAAGTTTCTGAGACGTTCCTCTGCAGCTGTTTTCCTGGTGATATCTTTGTGCTGCATGGGAATGAGGAATAACAAACCTTAATTTACCATCCACAATTTAGCAGTTTTTTTCTATTGTGTTCCTCCTATCCAAATTCAATTATGTTCCTGTAGTTACATAAAGTTAGATGTACTGTAAGTGATCACCCACTCAAAAAAGCTACTATTTTGCCAGAGTTAGGAAGACAATGGCGTGTTTTTATTTCTGAAAGTCTCCTCTGAGCAATTCCTAAAGAGAATTTTGACAACCTCTTCCAAAAATGCCATGTCTGTGTCAGATGTTAATTATGTTCCTTTTCCTTGAGCCAAGTGGTGAAGTAAAATAAAATAAAAGTAATCAAGCGGCAATCTTCCTTTTCTGGAGCCTACACCCAAATTAAAGTTACTTCACTCAACACAGGAGTTAATTTCTGGTTCAGTTCATGTTCCATGTTTTCATACATATACATACACATACATGGATATTTGATGCCTACAGAGAGGATTCCATGACAAATGGTTTACAAAACAAATCTTCTTTTAACAGAAAAATAGGCTTATTTCCATGTCTTGGATTTTGTCTCTTAATTTTAAACAATTGCAAATACTTCTCCTTTTTATGGAAGAATGATTTTGTTTGCAATTCTCTGTTTCCAGAACAACATTTTGAAATTGTTTTATTATTGCATTGGTGAAACTTCGTGTAATCTGACTAGTGCCTTTGTCTGGTTGTTTTGGGGGTGTTTCTTTAAGTTCTTTTCATGAAGAGTACACATAGGTTGACCTGATGTTTTCTGGCAATATCTTTTTGTGTGCTTTTTGTATGAAATCTCTTATAATTAGAAACCTAAGCAATGTTTACTCTGTTTTTAACTTAGCAAAAACCTAGGGATGTATCCACTTTCCTTATTTATCTTTCTTTTCTTTTTGGTATTTTTTAATTGAGTTTAAAAAGGGGAACTAGTGATAGTATTAATATTATAATTTGAATAAGTGAAGCACAAAAATCTTCATTTCTTCTTGTCCCATTTCTCACAGGGGTTTGAATACTGTTCTTGTCTAAATATTCCTGCCCCTGGAGTAGAAATCACTGCACATGACAAATAATGACCTGAAGTATAGTTTTAAGGGATGCTGTCGAAGTCATTCCTGCCTGTAAATGATTTTCCCTTAAGAGGCTGGAAACATCATGATTTTTATTCAAAACTGGGTATTTTCTAAATTTTAGTAAGAGCAAAACATCAACATTCTGCAGACTGGTTGGACAGTGTCAAATTTGAAAGACGTGCTGTGCGTTAGATCTGTAAGGTCTGGTGAGGAAGAGCACCCTGGATTCTCCTTGCAGCTGGGCAGAGGTAGAGGAAAATGCAAATGGTGCCCATACAGTCAAGCTTATTGTGAAGCATAAATTCAAAAGACCTGAAAAGTCTGAGTGTAATCATTTTATTTTACTAGTGTTCAATAGTTTTGTATTTCTGTTTCACCAGTGTGCTTTTAAAAATGCAGTCCTCTTAGTTACTGTCCTTGGATTACTCTTAGAAAATTAGAAGTGGCTAGTGGGGAGAAAGGAGCATCACCTGGGGAATAGGAAGAGAAGGGAATGCAGGGATTGGTGGTGTAGAGTAAATGTCCATGGATGCTGCCTGTTCAATTATGAAACCTTAATAGTCCTTGAATTCCAGGGTGGAGTTTTTTCATGGATAGATAGGCTAAGAGTAATTTTAAAAATCAAAATAGCATTCAGTGTTACTGGGTTTATGTTTTTTTTATTGTGTGAATGTTCTAGAAGCAGGATGCTAGGCCTCCAAAAGCCTGCAGGTTTGTTTCCAGTTACTGAGATCTGTACGTCCATCTCTCTGAATGCAGTGTCCTATTTTTCAACTCAGAATTTTTTTTGGCTGCATCAATGTCTTGTGGACTCACAGACTCACCTGCCCCTTGCTGAACTCCCTTTTTCGTGAGAAAAGCAGTTCATTTTCAGGGCAGTGTGAGGAAGAGCGTGCTGCTCCAGGATGTGCTTCCGAGTGAAAGGCTGGCATCGTGTTTCTCACAGCCAGTGCATTCATTAAAGGACTGACCTAGCTTTGTTCTCCATTTTAGGCTCATTTGTGTTTGCTGTGACTGTCACCGATGCAGACGCCGGCTCCAATGCTGAGCTCCATTATTCCCTCGTGGGGAAGAACTCTGAGAAATTCCACATTGATCCAGCAAGGGGGGCAATCCTGGCTGCAAAACCACTGTCAGGAGAGTCTGAAGTCACCATTTCTGTACATGTGAGGGATGGCGGCCGGTACCCCAAGACAGACTCTACCACTGTCACCGTGAGGTTTGTGGACAAGGCTGAATTTCCTCGTGTTCAGGCAGAGCAGGAGACCTTCACGTTCCCTGAAAACCAAGCAGTCGGGACACTTGTCACCACCGTCTCTGGATCTTCGGCCAGAGGAGGCTCCTTGTCCTACTACATCGCCAGCGGTAACCTGGGCAGCACCTTCCTGGTGGACCAGGTGACAGGACAGCTTTCTGTCGGGCGGGCTTTAGATTTCGAAGCCGTACAGAAATACGTGGTGTGGATTGAGGCCAGAGACACGGGCTTCCCCCCCTTCTCCTCGTACAAGAAATTGGAAGTATCGGTGATTGACGTCAACGATAACGTGCCGGAGTTTGAGCAAGATCCCTTCGTTGCAGAAGTAGCAGAGAACCTGTCCCCACGGAAGATACTGACGGTGTCTGCTGTCGACAGAGACAGTGGTCTAAATGGGCAGCTAAATTATGAAATAATTGAGGGCAATACTGAAAACAGTTTCAGTATCAATCGAGCTACTGGTGAGATCAGAAGTGTCCGGCCCTTAGACAGGGAGAAACTGTCTCAGTACACACTAACCATAAAAGCTTCGGATAAAGGCACTCCGCTCCAGAGCACGACTGTCAAAGTTATCATTAATATTTTAGATGAAAATGACAATGCTCCGAGGTTTTCACAGATATTCAGTGCTTCTGTGCCTGAAAATGCACCTCTGGGTTTTACAGTAACGCGAGTCACAACATCAGATGAGGACATTGGGGTGAACGCGGTCAGCAGGTACTCCATAAGAGACACGAGTCTCCCGTTCACCATAAATCCCAGCACCGGGGACATCACCATCAGCAGGCCACTGAACAGGGAGGACACCGACCGCTACAGGATCAGGGTCTCTGCGCATGACTCGGGGTGGACGGTGAGCACCGATGTCACCATATTTGTCACAGACGTCAACGACAACGCCCCACGATTTACAAAGCCATCCTATTACCTGGAGTGTCCCGAGCTTCCTGGGATTGGGCTAAAGGTCACCCAGGTTTCAGCCACCGATCCAGATGAAGGGTCCAACGGTCAAGTCTTCTACTTCATAAAATCCCAGTCCGAGTTCTTCCGCATTAACGCAACCACGGGAGAGATTTTCAACAAGCAGTACTTAAGGTACCAAAACTCCAGCGGTTCCAGCAATGTCAACATCAACAGGCACAGCTTCATCGTGACATCATCCGACCGGGGCAGTCCCCCATTAGTGAGTGAGACCACCGTCACCATAAACGTAGTAGATAGCAATGACAACGCACCGCTCTTCCTCGCTCCTAAATATTTCACTCCTGTTACTAAGAACGTGAGGGTTGGAACAAATTTAATTAAAGTCACTGCAGTGGATGACAAGGACTTTGGCTTGAATTCTGAAGTGGAGTACTTCATCTCTGATGAGAGCAAAACTGATAAATTCAGACTGGACAGGAGTACAGGCTGGATTTCTGTGTCATCTTCACTAATGGCTGATTTGAACAGAAACTTCCTGTTTAAAGTGAAAGCCAAGGACAAGGGTAATCCCCCACTCTCCTCCGAGGTAGCTGTTGAAATAGTAGTGACAGAAGAAAATTACCACACGCCTGAGTTTTCCCAGAGCCGTATGAGTGTTACTATCCCAGAGAGCTACTCTGTTGGAACAGTGGTCAGGACGGTTTCAGCACGAGACAGAGATGCTGCTATGAACGGGTTAATCAGCTACAATATTTCCTCTGGAAATGAAGCTGGAATCTTTGCTATTAATACGACCACCGGTACACTGACACTAGCCAAACCACTTGATTTTGAGTTACACCAAAAGCACGAGCTGGTTGTTACTGCCACGGATGGAGGATGGGTGTCCCGAACAGGCTACTGCAGTGTCACTGTCAGTGTCATTGATGTCAATGATAACTCCCCAGCATTCAGCCCCGAGGAGTACTTTCCCACCGTGTTAGAAAATGCCCCCAGCGGGACAACTGTTATCTGTTTAAACGCCACTGATGCTGACTCTGGCTCTAACGGGGTGATTGCATATGCCATCCAGTCCTCGGACAGCGACCTCTTTGTCATTGACCCCAACACAGGAACCATCACCACCCAGGGATTTTTAGATTATGAAACAAAGCAGAGCTACCATTTAACGGTAAAGGCTTTTAACGTTCCAGATGAAGAGAGGTGCAGCTTTGCTACTGTCAACATCCAGTTAGAAGGGACAAATGAATATGTGCCCCGTTTTGTATCCAAGCTTTATTATTTTGAGGTTTCAGAGGCAGCCTCCAAAGGTACTGTTGTAGGTGAAGTTTTTGCAAGTGATCGTGATATGGGAATTGATGGAGAAGTCCACTACCTTATCTTTGGCAACAGCAGAAAGAAGGGCTTCCAGATAGATGAGAGAAGTGGCCAGATCTACGTTTCAGGACCTCTTGACAGAGAAAAGGAAGAACGAATCTCTTTGAAAGTCCTTGCAAAAAATTTAGGGAGCATTCGTGGTGCAGATATAGATGAAGTAACTGTTAATATCACAATCCTGGATGCCAACGATCCTCCTGTTTTTACCTTGGGAACCTACAACATACAGATCAGCGAGGGTGTTCCTCCAGGCACCCATGTCACGTTCGTCAGTGCCTTTGATTCAGATTCTGTCCCCAGCTGGAGCAGGTTTTCCTATTTCATCGGGTCTGGCAACGAGAACAGCGCCTTTTCCATCAACCCACAGACGGGGCAGGTGACGGTCACTGCAGAGCTGGACCGAGAAACGCTGCCCGTCTACAACCTGTCTGTGCTGGCCATCGATTCGGGAACGCCATCCGCAACAGGAAGTGCCTCTCTGTTGGTAACTTTGGAAGATATCAACGACAACGGCCCTACCTTGTCCACCATCCAAGGAGAAGTCCTGGAGAATAACCGCGCAGGAACTCTGGTGATGACGCTTCAGTCGTCAGATCCCGATCTCCCTCCCAACCAAGGTCCTTTTACATATTACTTGCTCAGCACTGGCCCTGCCACCAGCTACTTCAGCCTCAGCACCGCTGGAGTCCTGACAACGACAAGGGAGATTGACAGGGAGCAGATCAGCGATTTCTACCTCTCAGTGATCACGAGAGACTCTGGCGTTCCCCAGATGTCTTCCACAGGAACTGTGCATATCAAAGTAATAGACCAAAACGACAACCCATCTCAGCCCAGAACAGTAGAAATCTTTGTTCATTATTACGGCAACCTCTTCCCGGGTGGAATTTTGGGCAACGTAAAGCCGCAGGATCCGGACGTGCTAGACAGCTTCCAGTGCTCCCTCACCTCGGGAGTCACCAGCCTTTTCAGCATTCCCGGGGGCACCTGTGAGCTGCACTCGCAGGCGAGGTCCACGGACGGCACGTTTGACCTGGCCGTCCTCAGCAACGACGGGCTACACGGAGCCGTCACCAGCAGCGTCCGGATCTTCTTCGCGGGCTTCAGCAACACCACCGTCGACAACAGCGTCCTCCTTCGCCTGAGCGCCCACAGCGTGCGGGACTTCCTGACCAACCACTACCTGCACTTCCTGCGCATCGCCAGCTCCCAGCTGACGGGGCTGGGCACGGCCATCCAGCTCTACGGGCTCTATGAGGACAGCAACCACACCTTCCTGATGGCGGCCGTCAAGCGCGGCAGCAACCAGTACGTGAACCCCAGCGGCGTGGCCACCTTCTTCGAGAGCATCAAGGACGTCCTCTTCCGCCAGAGCGGGGTGCGGGTCGAGGCTGTGGACCACGACTGGTGCCTGCAGAGCCCCTGCCAGAACGGAGGGAGCTGCCTGAGGAGGCTGGCGGTGAGCCCAGCCCTGAGGACCCACGAGAGCATCCCCGTCATCATCGTGGCCAACGAGCCCCTGCGGCCCTTCGTGTGCAGGTGCCTGCCGGGCTACGACGGGAGCCTGTGCGAGACCGACATCGACGAGTGCCTCCCGTCGCCCTGCCACAATGACGGCACTTGCCACAACCTGGTGGGGGGCTTCTCCTGCAGCTGCCCGGAGGGTTTCACCGGCATGGCTTGCGAGAGGGACGTCAACGAGTGCCTTTCCAACCCCTGCAAAAACGGTGCCGCCTGCCAGAACTTCCCAGGAAGCTTCAACTGCGTTTGTAAAGCCGGGTACACAGGTACGCTTTTACTCCTCTATACCTTACAGTCCCGAAAAGGTGGTGAGAGTGTGGAGATGTGCCTTCTTAGCCCAAGACTGTCTGAATACAAGCATCCCCCAGCAGACGAAGAGGTCATCCAGAGCGAGGTACAATAGTGTGAAAACTCAGAAAAACAGGTGCCCGCGATACTGTTTTAATTTGTCTCTCTCCCAAGGCAAATCTCACTTAGCTGATTTGCATTAGAACAGAAAGATTTTTGCGAGAGCTATTTAAATTTTTTAAGTGTGTGGAAACCATTTCCAGTGCTTAAGTATGATTTTTTTGTACATGTTATTGTTATGCATATTGCAGGAGCATTTCAAGTCTGCTAGAAGTGTGCCTAACAAGAAAATCAACCTCTGCCCCAATTTACTTGCAGGACAGAAAACAGATGAAGGATATGGGAAAAACCGGAATTCAGGCAAAATGGTCAACCTCTCTGTTCTGTATTTGTTGTCATTTATTTTTTTCATTAAGTGCAGAAATGCCTGCAGCATTCCTGCCCCTTCTGAGTATTTTTTCTCTGATATTTATTGCACATTCAAACACAGCAGCATTGTAACCCTACAGAGGCAGGCTGGTCTTTGCTTCTGCTATGTGTAGGATATTTAAGGAAGGTCTGAACAATTTTAACTAGTACATATAGCCACTTTTTAGACAAATCAGAAAAGAAAAATCTAACCAGAGGAGATTAGGTAGGGCTTTGAGTGCCTTTTCTAAAGAGTATTTCTGTATTGCAGAAGCTCCAGGGCAGCCCAGCTCAGCACAGCTGTGTCCATTCTGGTGTGAGACTTGCCACCATCACCATCCCAACTCACCTGTAACCCGTGGGGGGATCAGGGGATCCACTGTTCCTTTGGGTTTTTTACTTAAAGGGGATCTGTGCGGGAGAGAATGGAGGAGAAAGTTAATTAATTTCAAAATAAAGGTTTAACTACTTAATTTAAATCACAGCTGCAGCAGTGGGTACATATTCACTGGGTGAATATCAAGGTGGGTGCAATATCAAGGATGCTGATGAGGTCTTCTGCATGGACCTCACAAATATGCTCATGAGCCTCAGGTCAGGAGCAATTGTTAATTGACAAGCAGTTCTAGTTCAGTCACCAATCCAGGATTTTATTTCATGTTGTATTAGCACATCAAATTATTCTTCCAGAAGCATGGCAAAATAATTCTAGGGCACCTATGCCCTGTAACTCGTGAGGTCATTAGCACCAGAGAGTACATGGGCATGTGTTTGCTGTTGCAGTGGAGCAAAACACTTCATTCGCTCTAGCAGCAAACTACGGTCTTTATGCCTCTAGACTGTAATTTGAAGCATTTGTGAAGCATCCAGCTGATTTGTTCCGGTATTGGAGCTCGTACCTTAATGCTCAATCCTTATGTCAGCTCAAAATCAAGCACTTCATGTGACAAGTTCAAAAAAAAAAGATGAGTATTTTTACTAAGAGAATGTGATGAGAGACTCCTGGAGTTTGAAGCGCTGGATTTCTTTCATGCCACGAATTAAATGTGGCATCTGATAGGAGCTTTCTTAAACTCCTTGTCAACACAAATAACCCTAAAATAGACTGCCACTGAGGCAGACGTTTCTGTTTGGGAGTCGGATGTTGTTTAATCAGTTGGCCATTGCAGAATCAAGAGTTATTAAAGTGTCCTGAGATTAATTGATCAAGACAGAAAACAAATGGCACCAGTGTAATTAAAAGACAAAGTATCTTTGGACTTTATTATCAACGGAGCTTATTAGATAAGATCACAATTAACACACAGTATATTTAGACATTTTACGTCTGCAAAAGCATATTTGAAATTCTGCAAATTAAATATTCAATAAGTTCTGCAAACATATGTCAGTGTTTGAGATTGTTTGAGAATGCTTGACATCGAGGCTATTATGTCATTATTATACTGCCAACAGAAAGAGAACACAGCTGCTTGGACTCTTAATTTGCATTCATATGTGATTAAAGATAGCCACAGTGGATGTAAAAATAAAGCCTCAAACTGTTTCTTCATGAATGTAAGCCTTGAGTGCCTCAATAACAACAGAAAAGAGGCATGTAAAATAGTGGATTTCTAATTCAGTTCCCCATATACATAGCTTTGCTGCTTCTGTTGGAATGAAAATGCAGTCTCATAATTGAATTTGCATGTTTGCTAAAAAAAAATAACATCTACATGGTAATGCATGCAAGTAGAAATTAGTATTTTCTGGGACAGACTCTCTGTTCACTGTAAATTAGAGTACATGAGCTGTAGACCTTTATAATGGTGTACCTGAAAACTGAGAGTTTTACTTTTCCTTGATTTATTGTGTTTTGTCAGCTGCATTTCACTTCATCATACTGCAAAAGGTAATGTCATTCTTTTTGCTGGATAGGATTATAAAGACTGATTACCTCAGAGCAACATCATTAGGGTTTAAACAATCTGTTATAATTATATCTCTTAATGATGAACAGGTTTTGTTTTTAAAATAATCACTTTCTGGAGGGAATATGCTTGGTGATTTACAGTAGTTGTCTGCCCTTCCTTTGAACCCTTCATTTCCTGTTTTCCAGGATTCATTAGGATGAAGGAATGTAGGTTTGTGAAGTAATTTCAAATGCAAGATTAGAATATTAGCACAACCACTTTAAAAGATGGACACAGAGAACGACAAAAGCTAAAAATCAGCTGAAATCTTAACTCAAGACCATTCAGCTGGTATCTGTTCCTGTTACATTTTTCAATTTAAAATAAAGAAAGTCTGAGGAACTTAGATTTTTGCATAAGCCCCTGCCTGTGATAACATCAGCTGGAGGTGATGAATGAAAAATGTTGAATGCTGTCTGTTACCAATTATGCAGCATTCTCCTAGTTTTCATGGTCTTCAGAAAAAATTCTTTCTGATGCAGGAATGAATACCTTGCATCTCTCAGAATTTCAGCCGAGAATTGATCTATAAACTCGGCTAACTTCAATTTTCATCTAGGCCAATTTGGATGGGATTCTGAGCAACTTGGTCTTGTGGAAGATGTCCCTGCCCATGGTAGGGGGTTGGAACAAGATGTTTTTTAAGGCCCTTTCCAACCCAAACCATTCTATGTTTCGTAATTCTGTTATTTTAAACGCACTTTTATTGGTTTCAAGAACTCTTCAAACAACAGCTAAACATAAAGAAGGTGCTGTTATTCATTGGTTAAAGTGCAGCTGAAATAAGCATCCATGTTCTCTTGCTGACTCAGTAAATGTGCCAGCTTTAATGTTAGCTGAGAAAAAGAAGAGTATTTAGTTAGATTGAACTGCAAAAATCTGAGTAAGCCTTTTTAGCTACACTTGATTTTTGTGAAAATTAGGCAGCGTCACTGAGCTATTTTAAGCGTGTCTGTCTCACTCTTGCTATGTGCTCTCTTTCATAAGTCAAAGATCTCTACTACAGACCATAAATTGAAAACAAAGAAAACAGCAAAATCTCACATAAAAAGTTAGCTCATCCTTCAGTCATGCCCATTAGAGAATAAAACATAAATAAATACCCCCAAAGCATAATTAGATTCAGACACTGGAAAAGTTTCCTGGATTTATGGTGCATCCACACGTGACGTATTAACCGCAGGAATCCTCCAGCGCTCCATTTCCATCCTGTTTGCAGTCACACATGGGGAGCTGCTGCTCACATGGAAGAGCTGCTTGCAAACTGTAGGTTAAACAGAAAAGTAGAAGAGGGGGGGGAAATCAAGAGGTTTTCTTCATTAGGTGACTCAAGTTGTGAAACTCTGGAAAAGGTAGCAGAGTTCATAAAGCACAGTCCTGGTTTTCTACAGTTTTAAGCACCAGCAACCTAAGGACTGCCTAGTGTGCATTCCTGTCGTGGGAGATGTAAAATTACAAGATATATGTGACATACAAGAACGGACACCCTCTGTGCAAGCTCATGTTGTACTTTTAACTTGAACGTGTGCACATGGTGTAAGAAATAAAATAATGAATTATCAATGCAAAAAGAAGCATTGAGACAATCTTAGCCCTTTCTTTGTGCACATGGCCTGGCTGAGAATAAGTTCAGGAGAAGTCTGGAAGACCGTGGCTGGTTTTGTGAGTTTTTGCAGTGAAACAGAGAGGACAAACATAATGATACTGTGAAGTTCTCATTGAGCACAGGCAGTGAAGGCTGGCGTTGCTGGAAAAAGGAAAACAGGTTCCAAGAATGGGATGTAGTGGAAGCGTTGCTAAACTCATCGAAGCCAAGCAGTGAAAAACCTTAGAAATGAAGACCAATATTTTTGTAGTTAATGTTTCCATACAAAGATAATTTTAGTTTCGTACGAAGAATGCACGTGTCCGTATTTGGCATCTGTTAAAATCTTCACTTTTTCTCTTGGTTCCCTTCCTTGCTGAAATGAATTATGTGATTTCAGTTTGTTCTCTGGGGAGTAATATTTACCACGTGTACAATGTCTTCTTAGGAAAGGACTGTATCCAGGGTAGCTTGTTTTAGTTCCAGAGGACTGTGGTCTCTCCAAGTCAGGAAGGAGGTTGTAATTGATGAGGAAAAATAAGAAAAATCATATAATGTACAATAGCAGCCTCTGTTCAGCATGACCTGCTTGTGCAGGGTCCAGCAAGGGCTGTCTGTATCTCCTTCACACTCATGAGTATATTGCCCTCGACAGGGAGACAAAAAGATACATTTTTACAGTTCTTTAGTTCAGCATTGCCTTTAATTGCATGACCTCTCTTTTACAGACACCAATTAAAAAAATAAATAATAAAATTCAATTCAATTGAAACAACAGTCCACCAGTACCTATAATCACAATGAGACACTTGAAAAGTAACCTTGCTCTCTCTGGGCCACACATTAAGCCTGTGGCAGGGCTGGGAGCAGCCCAGCATCCTGTCCGTGATTCCTGTCTCCATCCCAGAGCCGGTCCCTGGCACCCTCTCTCCTGGCCATGTGTTCAGCATTGGTTCATAACCTCATTACCTACAACACCAGCCTGACATTCCTATTCCCCTGAATAGTTGACCTGGAAACTGCTTTTGTTCCCTCATCACAGGGAAAACGTGTGACTCCACTGTCAACTACTGTGAGTGCAACCCCTGTTTCAATGGTGGGTCCTGCCAGAGTGGGCTGGAGGGGTATTTCTGCCATTGTCCCTTCGGTGAGTACCCTTCTCCTCCTCTCCTCTTCGTCTTCCCCTCTCCCTATTCCTATTTCTATTTATTTTTACCTGCGTAAATGATTTCTCGTTTGAAAATGATTCAAGGTTTGGAAAAACTGCATGTATCTAGAGGTTCAATTAACTCATTTTTCTTCAAAAGAAAATTAAGAAGTGTTGTGGTCACTAAAAATACATATTTGTCATTCCTAGTAGCTGGTCCTTTCTCTCTCACACAAAAACATAAGACCCAGCCAAACAACTCAGTGCCTAAAAATTAGAAAGAATATTTCTGATTAGACAGATAGAAAGAAAGAAAGAAAGAAAGATAGATAGATAGATAGATAGATAGATAGATAAATAGATAGATTGATAGATAGAGATAACTGTCCAAAAGTAAGAATGGATGCTTGAAATACTTAAATCAAGACCATTGACTTCCTAAAGAAGAAACTTAGCTCAACCACAGCTGGATCAAGGCTAAAGTACCTTCCTTCACCACCAAGAATATCCAAAGTTCAGTCTGAAGGAGGAGGTATGATGGTAACCATGCTCTCCTGATGAATAACAGGCACTTTTAGTGGAGCTGAAGAGTAAGACCACTGTAAATAACATCAGTATTTTACATCAGAGAAGCACATAGTAGTGCCAAAATGGTTTCATAATTTTTAGAATTTAATTATCCCAGATTTGGTCTGTGGAACGAACCCAATAAAAACATAGAACAACATGGATATTTTAAGGCATCATGACAAAATTGCAGCAAGATTGATTCTGAATGCAGATTAATCCAGAATTGCTATTGTTCATATGGAAAAGTATGAAAGTAAATGTAACAGATTGATTAAAAAACAGAAATATATAGAAATCATTTACAGTGTTTTAAGGTTGCTGAAAACCCTCTCACAAAAGTATAGTTCTCAATATGCATTTGTAACTAATGCTGAATAAGCTTTCTTATTAGCATGTGGAATAATTTCTCTATTCCCTTTTATTTCTTTTATTGTACATTTCCTCAGGGTTTATTAATTTCCCATTGTAAATGTAACTAATATTCATAAATCAAATCAGGGTTTTTTTCCCATTGTTGCTGCAGTAAAAGAAAAATCAAGGGGAATTATGTGACAGAGAGCTGAAAGGAAGTATGTAGAATGCACCAAAATATTCATATCAGTAAAAACATGAGAAGACATAATATTTTAATCATGCATATGCTTATTTCATAAGTATAAAAAATGAACCACCCAGTGAGAAACAGTTCAGATAACAGCCGCAGAGCGAAAAATAAACTCAACTTGCACATTTATTTCCATAGCTGGATTAATAAATGCCTGATGATAATTAACAGCCATGTCTTGACAGAGCTGTCAAACTGGCTTGGTTTGGTGTTTTCCAAAGAAGCCACAGAGCTCGACAAAATGCTTTTCAATAGATGCATCTGTCCTTTGTAACTCAATTTTTCAGTTTAAATATAATGTACCTCAGCACCAGCTGTGGGTAATAGTATTCTCCTGTTGGTTCTGATGCCTGCTAGAGGCTGACCTGGAACAGAGACTAGACAGAGCAAAAGGATAAAGTAGGGATTTATTAAAAGGCCCCCATGGCACACCTGTGCCACAAAGAGCCCTGTTGGACCACACCCAGGATGCACCTGAATGGTCACAAAATGGACCCCCAGTCACGAGGTCCCACGCTTTTATAAGTTCTGGTTCATCAGCATATTGGAGTCAAATTGTCCAACCACAGCTTCAGGTTATGAAGCTCCATCCTCCTTGTTTTTTCTTTTCACTTCACTCTTGTTTTTGTTCTTGGGCCTGAAAGTTGTCCTTGGTCCCAAGCTAGAGAAGGAAATGTTTTGTCTATGTACTCTGTGAAGAGAGCTTAGTAGCACTTAATATGAAACCCAAACCTACCCACTAAAATAGCACAGAATCTAAAAAGTATAAAAACTAAAACTTAAGGTATCAGTTGTGTGATTTTAATTGTACATTCGAGGTTCCACAGCCATGTCGAGAGCACATCCATACTTTACTCCTGGGCGAATGCACGGTGAGCAAAAGGCTCCCCAGTTCCAGGCTTCGCTTTTTTTATTTTTCAGGTGTTTTTGGGAATCACTGTGAGCTCAACAGTTACGGATTTGAAGAGCTGTCCTACATGGAGTTCCCCAGCATGGATCCCAACAACAATTACATCTACATAAAGTTTGCCACCATAAAGAGTAACGCCTTGCTGCTGTATAACTATGACAACCAAACCGGAGAGCGGGCGGAATTCCTGGCCCTGGAAATAGTGGAAGGGAGGCTGAGGTTCTCCTACAACCTGGGCAGTGGCACCTACAAGCTCACCACAGCTAAGAAGGTGTCTGATGGACAGTTCCACACCGTCATCGCCCGCCGGGCTGGAATGGTAAGGAATGCTAAAATGAGGACAAGTAAGGCAAATTCAGCCAAATCAATTTGGCTTCCAGGCGAACTCTGAGGAAGGTAAAATTAGTGACAGTGCGTTTGCTAGCAGAATCTCCAACTTTGGGAAAAACCTCCTTCGTTTCTGCCTTACTCCAACTGACTCAAAGCCCTGTGGTGGTTTGTTTAGTATGATGATGATAAAGTATAATGAAAAGAACATGTGCAAAGTGCCCCCGTACTCTCAATGTGAAAAATGAGAGCCAGGAATAATTAATGACATAGATGACTACGCACGGGGCTAATTAACTGGTGTAGATTACAGGGATGATTATCAGGGAATGCTGATTAACCACAGTAATTGCAAAAAGCCTCAAAATAATTTTTCTCAATATTAGGAAAATAGAAGTGGACAAACTTAAAATTCTAGGCATCCGTGACTTCCTTGAGCTAATTCAGAGATTTTAACAATCTCATCAGACCGGGAGCCTGGTCTTCCTCTGTAGCAGACATGTAAAGAGTTAAAAGGTGCTACATTAAGAGAATTTTTTGAGGGGAAGGAGGGAAATTACTTCTCTCTTTGTCCCCCAGAATGCATCTGAGGTGAGGAACTCTGCCAAAAACTGGGACAACTGATTGCTGTATGCCTGGCACTCTGACCCCTCTCCTGCCTTCATTTTTTTCTCCAGTAAATGTTTTCTATTCCTCTTCTCTCATTTTTTGATAGTATTTCCAAAGCAGAACATAAACCAAAAGCTCTTTGAATCCAAGCCAAGTTTTTTGACTCCACAGTGTTTGAGTTAGAAATGAAACTAAATCTGTTTGCCATCCATAATCAGTAACTATTGCCCAACAGTTCCCGTCTCAGGCTGAAATGGCCAGCGTACATGGAATTCCATATTCTTCCCATGTTTGAAATTGAAGTCATGGAACAGTAATATATGGTGGGGTTCCCCATTCTGTTTTGTATATTTCAAGCTAGAAGTGATGAAGGGAATAAAAGCGAGAAACTCTTCTACCCAGCGTGGCTCCCTTCTAGTCCTTGCAGAGTCTTGAGCCTGAAACTCTGTTTCAGTTCATAGTGCAAGACTTGATATCTCCATTTATTCTGGGTGTTGGTCTCTTCTCCCAAGTTACAAGCAACAGGACAAGAGGAAATGGCCTCAAGTTGCAGTGGGAAGGTTTAGATTGAATATTAGTAAAGAGTTTTCCCCCAAAAGGGTTGTCAATGCCTGGAACAGGCTGCCCAAGAAAGTGTTGAGTCACCGTCCCTGGAAGTATTAAAAAGATGTGTAGATGCAGCAGCTGGGGACATGGTTTATTGGTGGCCTTGACAGTGCTGGGTTAGTGGTTGGACTCTTGCAGATCTTTTCCAACATTAAGGATTCTATTCTTCTGTGAAATCCAGTCTTCAGCTGGATTTGCAAATCCAATTTGTGTGTATTTTTAGGACTTATATATCCAAATAAAATGAAGGATAATTGTGATATTGAGCAATGACTTTGGTTTAATGTGCT
The DNA here is from genome assembly GCA_013390105.1 of Tichodroma muraria. Classification (NCBI taxonomy): domain Eukaryota; kingdom Metazoa; phylum Chordata; class Aves; order Passeriformes; family Sittidae; genus Tichodroma; species Tichodroma muraria. The sequence goes on along the minus strand of WAAG01038873.1, from coordinate 43,215 downwards.
TTGATATCAGATATCAATTTGCATCTTGCAGATTTAATAATTTACATTGCAGCTTCCTAATGGTAAAGCCCAAAGGTGCACTTTAATCTTGACGTGCACCAGGTTCCCATTTTAGTCACTAAAGTAGAATGTTGCTTCTATAAATAAGATGTAAATGGCTAGGTATAGGGGCACAGAGTAAAAGTTGCAACAAATAAATGAAGTACACTGAAGAAAAAAAAACAGAGAAAGAAAATGTTTTGCTTGTCAGTGTGCCAGAAAACTATAGAAGAAGAGAGAACATAAAAAGGGCTATTTATAGAAATTTCAGCTATGAATGCTTCAGGCTAAAAGAAAACATTTAAGACAACCTATGCCTTTGTGATTTTTTTTGTTTGTTTGTTTGTTTTTAATGTTTAAACCTATTCAGTAATGTCAGCTGTTTACAAACAGTATGTGAAGAGAATCGCCTTTGTTTTAGATATTTCTGGTGCAGGAAAAATGTCTCCCAGGTGTCCAAAACTGTATAAAATAGGCCCCCTTCAGGATTCCAAATCTGTCATTTCCTACAGCACAGTGGGATTTTATCGGAAACTGGTAAAATCATTAAGTTGTCAGTCCTGAGCTATTGCAAAGTGACAGGATAGAAAGGCTCATAATGTGGCAAGGTAACCGTAGAGTAATGCTTAAGTAACAAGCAGGAACATTTGACTAACATTAGAAAATAAATTGTATGAACTCTGGTCCAAGTAAAATATATTCTCAAATATCCAGCCCTTCAGCTGGGGTTGGAGCTTGGCTTGCAGAGCACATAGCGATGTAAGTTAGGGAGATTATGCTGATTGAGCTAAGGACAAAAATCTCATTTCAGTTTTTGTTGTCGATGTTCTGAAGGAAAATATGTGTGCATGTGGTGGCATACAGAGCAGCCAGCTTATTATTCTTTCTCCGAATTGTTTCATTTACACAGGGCTGTAATCTGCTTTGGAACTGCAGACTGACATTTCTTGGGAGAAGCACTTTGCTCATTTGTATGGAAAGAAATTCAAGATAAGCTTCCATTAAAAATAGCAGATTGAGCAATTTAATCGTACTGTAGGGCATGATCTAGGGCTAAGAGCTCTGAATTTATTTGGTCAATGCAGTGCATCAGCTTGCAGCGTGTACTTGGAACTAGCATGGACAATCTGTGGGGATTTCAACAGGCTGTTGTGAGCAAACTTATTTGCAGGCAGTAGGAAAAAACCTCTGCAGAGTAATGATGTACTGATAGCCAGTGCTGCTTGATCAGCTCCCATAGAGCAATCTAAATCAAAATATAAACCCAGGCATTTTTAAGGTGGCGTTTGATTTAAATTTGCTGTAAAATTGTACCACACATCTAGCTGAAACATGAGAAGATGTACAATGTGGAGATTATGTTTATTTTTCTGAAAACTTGTTTTAAGGAATAACTATCCTTCAGGGTTGGTTGGGGTTTCTTTATTTTCAGTGCATCTGTTATTAATAAATCACTGTGGGGACAATTCTTTGCTAAATAAGGAATAAAATAAAATCTCCTTTTTAAATCAACAGGAGTTATTTCATGATTTTAGTGACAGCTTTGGTTAGACTTTTATAGATTACAAATAGAAGTGCCATGAGTAGCTTTAGTGTAAATAAGTTGGATGGGTAGTCTNGTAAGTACTGGTGATGCCTGGTATTTCTCTAAACATCAGCTTGGTCCCACTCTATGTGTCCAGATGCTTCTCCGTTATCAAAGTGAAGATGCTTCATGACCTCTTAGTCAAGGGGTTGCCTTAAGCAGGTCCATTTGGTAACTTTTTGAGCTTTATGGAGTGGTTGGTTATTATTTTTAACTAGCAATCTCAGTGTTTTCACTCCCAGGGTCATTATTTTTAATTGGCAATCTCAGTGTTTGTACTGCCAGCTTTTGTAGCATGCTTTTTTATCAATATGTTTAATGTCATGGTAAAGCCCCTGAAGGAAAGTGCTTTGTGATCCGAGGGGGCAGCTTTTTGCTCAGATTATCTGAACCATATCAGGAGTAGGATATGGTATGAGCCAAAATGACTTCAGTTTCAAGGAGTAAAGCAAACAAATATGAAAGAAACCCTGCCCAAATGTGAAAAATTGGTGTTTATCTGCTTCTCTGTGTGAAGCAGACAATTGGCTCCCTCTCTGCTCATATCCACACCTTGGTGGTGTCCACGCTGTGCTGGCAGAGTGTGGAGCTGAGCAGTGGCACTGGAGCACCCTGCAATCCCGAGTGACATCGTGATATACAAGTGCTCCCTTCTAGCCAAGTCCTTGATATAGCACACTTAAGCATAAATAGTTCATGTGGTTGGGGACTAAAGGCTTGTAATACTCAGCATGTTTGTGTGCGTGCCCTTTGCAGGCAGCATCCCTGACAGTGGATTCCTGCTCTGAGGACCAGGAGCCAGGCTACTGCACTGTTAGCAACGTTGCTGTTTCAACTGACTGGTAAATGTGTCTTCATTTTGTGGGGTTAGTTTGGGGTTTGGGTGGGATTTTTTGGGGGAGTAAAATTAAAAGAAAAGTTAAGAAGAAAACTGCCCGTAAAGCCAGAGAAAGTTGGAGTGGTGATAAGGCTCCCTAGTGTCAGTTTCTTCCATCTTTGCGGAAGCAAATTAAATTTTCTGCGTGTGCTGGTACTTGCTAGTTCAGGCTACATTTCTGCATAGAACTGGATCATAACAAGGAGTTTGCTCAGAAATCCCCAGTTCTCGTCACCATCTCTGTCCCCAGGCTCTGGTGGCAGTCACGAAATGCATGGCCATGAGTAGTCTGCTCTGTGGTGTAAATGAGGATAAGATCTATTGCCTAATGATTTGGGGTCATGTATTTATTGTGCACCTCTCATTTCTCATAAAGACATAGGAAATAAAATCATCTGATTACTGCTGTCTTAAAAAAAATATTAAGAGTAATGACTTTGACATTGTTTTCAGGTGTTTTCTGTTACAGTTTTGGGTTCATAAACAGTGTGCAGTAAAGAAAGCAAACTTTATTTCTGGTGTTTACTGTAACTAACAGTAGTCTTTGGCTCAAGTCTTTGGAGATAACAGTAACTTTAATTCAAATCACTTTCGCTAATTTCTTAAAATAATCACAATCATGTTTCCTGTCACACAGGGTTTTCCCTGCTAGCAGAGGTGTTACATCTTTGTAAAGCAATGAGTCCATCTTCCTGCTGTTTAAGTATCATCTACAATCTCAATTATAGTTGGGTAAAAAACCTTATTTGTTGTGATCTCAAGCACACTGCTCAGTCAAGTGAACAGAAATTTTGACATGCAAACTGAGTGCGAATTTAGAGTCATACCCACTATAACTGTTAGTTCAGGTGTTATTGATCTCTCTGTCTCTCCTTCTAAATGTAAAATACCAGTTTGGGAAGAGGAATTTTAGCTGCAGGCTGTAGCTGATGGTTGCAGTTCCTGTGCTGTCATTGCTATCCTGATGTCTGGTACTGATTAGTTATTTTTCTCTTTTACAGGACTCTCGATGTGCAACCAAATCGAGTCACTGTTGGTGGCATCAGGTCCGTAGAGCCCATCCTTCAGAGGAGAGGACAGGTGGAAAGCCATGATTTTGTGGGCTGCATAATGGAGTTTGCAGTCAACGGACGTCCCCTGGAGCCCAGCCAGGCTTTGGCAGCCCAAGGAATCTTAGATCAGTACGTCTGCTATACATGGGATCAATTGGGCCCCATCTGCAATAAAGGAAGCTGTCATGAATGCTATTCCATTCAGAAAACAACAGATATTTCATATTAGAAGAAAAACAAGTGTAGAACCTATTGTAAAATGTGAAAAATATGGGAAGAAAGTGAATTTGGATTAAAGGTTCGCTAAAGATTACGGAGTCTTAAAAAAAAAGCAGCATCATTACATTTCTGTTGTCAGTGATTATTCAAGTTGCTTTGCAGGCTGAAATTGAGCAGCCCCTGTTCTTGGGTTTCTTTATAAATTCCACCTGTTTTTCACTGTACACATACTGTTTGCTAGCCCTCTACTCCCTTTTATTTCCTCTTAATCCACCACGTCTGTTCTCTCACTTTTCCTCTCAAGTATCACTGAATTTCCCTCATATCCTCTGAGTGGTCTTTCAGAAATGGTGAGCTATCCTACTCTATTGTTTTTTCCATCTCAGTGTTTGAAGTCACAGTTGTAGCTGTTATGTCAGTTTTCCATCCAGATTTCCTCGTTCACACTTCCTCTCTCAACCCCCATGTTTGCACTGGTTATTGTAATACAAAGGCTCTGGCAGTCTGCAGCATAAAAAATGCCTAAAAAGGTTTTTTCTCTCTTGCATAACAGATAGTAGGAGTTTGGCTGTCTCTGAATTCCGTTCTTTTTTGTAAGATTGCTATAAATTGATGCTGAAAATTGGGATCTGCTTAGAAACTTGTGCTCTCTACAGAGAATCTTAGAATTAAGGAATGGTTTGGGTTGGAAGGAACCTTAAAGATCATCCAGTTCCAGCCCCCCTGCTATGGGCAGGGACACCTTCTAGTAGACCGGGTTGCTCAGAGTCCCACCCAACCTGGCCTTGGACACTGCCAGAGATGGGGAGAAGAGACATTTTTGCATCTCTCAGGGGAAGAAATGGAGTATCGTTTAAACAGAGGACACTTCCCAGCACATTTGCTCTGCTTATTTGCGTTCAAAAAATTTAAATGATGCACTTTTTTCAGCGTCTACTTTTCTGATTTCTTTCAGGTGTCCCAGACTGGAAGGTGCTTGCACAACCAGCCCCTGCCAGCATGGTGGCACTTGTGTCGATCAGTGGTCGTGGCAGCAGTGTCACTGCAAGGATGGATTGACGGGAAAGCACTGTGAAAAATGTAAGGAGGAGGCTTCACTGTCTTTAGCATACACCTAACTGTGCCTCAACCAAAGGCTGTTAAGGGTTTCTTTTCAGGGCCACGGGATAATGAATTTTATAAAATAATGAAAACAAGCAGCACGTTGCCTCTTAAGTAGTTTAAAAGTCCACAACGGACTGTTGTCCTTTCATGAGCTAGAAATGGCAACAACTTGAAGACATAATGGTTTCTGGTCTGTGTATCGCATTTCAGGTAACTTGCACTCATTTAAAGTCCTGCTTCCCAATAACATTTAATCCGTAACTAAAATAAAGGTATCCCATAGGAGGGATTTCTCTGCTATGGGGAAGTAAGAGGGTAAGCGAAAACTCCTTCACGTAAACATTGGGTTCATGTGCTTATGGCTTCTCCAAACTAAGGTCCTTTTCATCAAATTGACTGTGGATTATATGCAAGAAAATATTGTAAATGTAAATGAAAACAAGACATTTATGCTCAGGGGTGATTAACTCTCGTAGGAGCAGCCCTGTAAATCAATATGGGATTGTTCAGGAGAGCAAAGTGATTTATTTCCGTGTAGCTGTAGTATAATGACTGGGATTTTTTTTTTACATCCCATTATTGTTTAGCTGATTTATATGCTTTTATTGCACCAGTTTACAAAAGAATTCAGCCATAATTTTAACAGCATTTGGTAGTCAATGCTCTGCCTTTTTTATTCACTTTTTTTTAATGCCATAACAAATAGAAAGTCATTATCTCTGCCCTGAAGAGCTTAGAGTTCAATATATCATGAAACCCTGCTTGCAGTAATGGAAACAGTAACATCCCTGGGAAGGAATTGCAGCTCTGAGAGCCAAATTTTTTTCCCTACTCCCTCACTTGTTCCCTAGCGAGTTTTAATTTACTATTGACTGATAGCAGCAGTAAATTGCTCACACACTCCCACTCTCAAACACACATTCTGGTGGAAGCCAAAGAATAGAGGGGCTGCAATTGCCGTTCACTCCCGCTCCCCCCCCTTGACCTGCTCTGACCTTGATCTCTGCTCCGAGGGAGCGCGGTCGCGGTGAGGCAGATGGTGGCTGGAGCTGCGACGAGCTGCGTGCTCAACGCTTCCCTGTCCTTGTCCCAGATATTACTGCTGACACGGCCTTGTCCCTGGAAGGCAAGGGGCGGCTCGACTACCACGTGAGCCCCAACAAGAAGCGGGACTACCTGATGAGGCTTGGGGCTCGCGGCGCGGGCCGCCCGGGCGTGGAGCGCTTGGAAGTGAAGTTCATGACAAGGAGCGAGAACGGCGTTTTACTCCACGTCCAAGAAAGCAGCAACTTCACTACCGTGAAGGTAAGATTACAGCTTGTGCCGAGCTTGGTTTGGTTGGACTGCCTCGTGTGCAGTGATCAAAATCGCGCTTTTCCATTACTCTTTCTGCTTCCTTTATAAAATATTGGGTCTTTAACTGAGACTAGGCACTGCTCCAGTATCATTCATCTTCTCAACAATTCCCTTCCTAGTTGCCAAGGTATCAGAAGATCTTGATGGTTTTATATCTAATCAGTTTTGTCTAGACTCCAAATAGTGACTGTTTTAAGGCGACGAGAACGGTGCTCATTGCCATGGTTATTATCATCATTACACTTTACAGAACAAATCATTTTCTTATTGGCTCTTTATCTTCTGATTTTTGAGCCTTGAACCTAGACCCTCCTTAAGCTAGCAAACGATTGCCAAAAAGTTTTCATTAATTCCTACCAACATGGCTCAAGCTTATCAAACTAGGAAGTGAGGGATAACTCGAATTCATGAGGTTATGCACAGAGCAATGTCAATATCAGATTATTTTTGGCATGCATAGCTGAATTAATGCTTCAAATGCCATACTGTTTTGGGGTTTTTTTGTTGGTTTTTTCTTTCCTCAAAGAGCTCATTGCTGCAGAAGTTACCTTTCTCAAGAGAAAGAGATGGTTCGGTTCCTAGTGATGACTCAGTCCATTTACTCATAACTCTAAATGAGTACAGCAGTGATGTTGGCAAGCCCCTTTATTGGGTTGGTGCAAGCTCCAAGTTTCCTTGACTGTTGCAAGTCTTTCCAAGTTTTTCTTCCCTGACTTTCAGAGAAATTCATACAGAAATTCACACTTTCTAAGCTTCAGCCCCGTGGATATCCTCCACCTGCCTGGTCAGAGTTACGAAGCTTTCCTGACACACCGGCTGCATTTAAGAAGCATGCCTGCACTACTTCTCTGGCACATGCTTTTACCACATCATTTCATAGGAAGTTTCTGCCTTCCTCATATTAGCAGATAAGACCTCATTATTTTGACTTCCGGAGAGAAAAAAACAACTTTTTCTCCCCCCTAGTAGAATTCGCTAGGTGAGCTCTCCAAGCTTTATTTAAAAAAAAAGAAAAAAAAAAAGAGAGAGAGAGTTGCCTTTCCTGGCTGAAAGCACTGGTGCTGTGTTTATGCAAACACTTTTGTTATTGTTAATATTGGTGAAGTTATACAAGCAAGCAGAGGGTGTCAAGTCCCAGCCCCAGCTGTGCAAGGGAAGAGAGCAGAGGTTTGCCTAGTACCAGATGCAGAAGTTTGAGGAAGGAGAGCCCTGCCGGTTGTTGCCAAGCAGTTCCCAGGTGATGCTAGTTAGTAAAACTGTAGTAATTTAACTGTGGCTAGTGCAGTATGGCCTCTGCACTGCTCCTCATTCCCAGAGTAGGTATCATGATGAGTATTCCCCTCAGTGGTGGCCCGAGATGCCATTGAAGCCAACCCAGCAAAGGTCTTCATGTCATTTCCATCCACTCCTGGTGTAGAAGTTGGGCTTTAGGAACCCATCTTTATAATTCTTGTCAGTCTTCAAAACAGACAATTTTATAACTTGATTTTCAGGTCTTTTAATATGCCCGTTACCCAAAGTATTAGCATTCAGAGAAAACCTGCCATGTGTTTTTGATACTAAACCATGCTAGGGGAAAGCTATGAGTCCTGTGGCTACTTCCATGCCTTCACATTTTTCCTCTTGTAGCTAATTGGTTTTGGTGTCGCTGGAATAATTTGGTGTTGGTAAAACTAGAACTGGTAATAAATCAGACCCACTGAGATTGTGAGCAGCTGATTCACTAAATGATGGATGTAAACTCCCTCCAAAGAACCCAAGAGAGGGCTCTATGATATAAAGGGATCCTTAATCCAGGAAAGATACAAACTTTTGCAGATTACATTAAATAATTGTCAAATTCAGATGGAAAATTCTCCCTCCAAAATCCCATACAACGAAGAGGATGGGGCATTCCTTATTACTAAGGCTCTTTATCACAGCTTATTTTTCTACAAATGCACATTGCAAGTAATTCAGTTAGAAGTAATGGGATAAATACAGCAGGTTAAAGGTGAAATTGCCTGTCTTGTCTTGCTTGAATCTAGAAATCTCATCTGCCCTCAGATTAAATTAGCATAAATGGAGCTCTAAGATCTCTGAATTGTACAGGTAGAGGATGTGCATTACATTTTACCTATATTAGCTAACATACTCCTGTGTGAGGGATGGTTGGTCACTGGCACAGGTTGCCCAAAGAAGCTGTGGATACCCCATCCCTGGAAGTGCTCAAGGCCAGGTTGGATGGGTATCTGAGCAACCTGGTCTAGAGAAAGATGTCCCTGCCCAGGGCAGAGGGGTTGGAACTGGATGATCTTTAAGGTCACTTCCAGTGCAAATCATTCCATGGTTCCATGCGTACATCAAGTTGTAGGAACTAATCAGAGCATAAACCTTTTAAATTACATCCCATTCAATGGCTAGTTTTAAGACAAATGAAACACAATTTGTTCAGCAAATGAGACTTGGACTATTAGTAAAGGTGAATCAGCCCTGTAGTTAGGAATATGTTTGCTTTAGAGGTTCATTCTTTTCATTATATTCTACTTGTCAGTTGCTCAGCCATTTAAATAAAACCCAGAAATTCGTGTTACTCAATACTGTCAACTTCAGCCTTTGTTTCAAATTTAGAAACATGTTCTGCTTCAAGGCACCAAGAAGAACATTCCATATCTTTTCCTGGTTGGAGCAGTCATGGACCAGTCTTGCCTCTGGAAATTTTCTTTTCCAAATTCCCCTAGTATGTTATTTATAAGTCTGTTAGCATTAGTAACGTGCAATTTTAAAGACACAGAAATAAGGTTAAAGAATCATGAATTAAAATGGAAAATGTCAGTTGCTGGCAGGTAAATAATTCTACAGGTCCTTTCTAAAGTGAAATTAAAAATTTTGCTTCTGTGCTCAACCTTTCCTTAAGCTTGGAGGGTATTGTCTGGCATGCTGCATTCCTTTTTGTTTACATAAAGACTAAAATACAAGGCAGTATGTTCATGGGGCATAAAAGACAGAATAAGACATAACAAACCAATTACAGGTTGCAGACATAAATATATGTACATATTCAGCTCAGTCAACCTTTTTATAAGTGATTGTGGGAAATGGTGTTTAATATGTTTTAATAGTTTGTGGCCTGCATTTGTAAATGTGAGGTTTTCCTTGGGCTGTGTGAAAATTTAGACACATGCCACTTGTGTTTTATCAGTAACAAAAGCATCCTGTCTCCGAGGCGAGCTTTATCAAACAATACATTTTCAAACAGTCTAAAGTACTGCCTTCATAAGTGAAGTGGATGCACATATTAACTGTTGTATCCTCCATCCAAGTGGAATACGTGCTAGATGCATTCATTCAGGCAGCTGCCAAGACATGAGCGTGGTCTTGCAGCCTTATTAAAGCTGGAGTGTCTGAACAAAGTCCTCAGCTTGCATCACCCGAGAAGCAAATCCAGAACACTTAACAGTTTCTGGAAACGAGAGCTGCATTCTTGTAGCCTGTGTGTCACCTCGCAGTTCTTCCCAGGTGAACCTTATTTTTCCTGGAACAAAGGATGCAAGGCTTTGGGAGCTTCCAGCAAACCTGGGGCTGTGACCTTTCCTGGACTCTGCCAGTGCACGTCCCGCACGCTCGGGGTACGGATCTCGGACTGACCGATCTGCAGCCGGGAACGCGGGACGGAGAGCGGTTATTCCATTTCAATTGTGCGACCAAACGTGCAGGAATATGTGTGACCAAACATGCAGAGCGCTGAAGGAAAGCCGCAGCAAGTTTCAGAGCCATCCTGCATGGGTTTACGCAGTTCTGTACACCCTTAGGAGGTCAGCCAACATACCCAAATTTGTGCAGTATTTGAGAAACTGGCAGGGTTCGATGTTGGGGATTCTTTTTAAGCTCCTACATCTTAAGTGCAGAATTTGCACTGATCTCGTTTTGGGATCATAATAAGAGGTTTGAAATCCCGCATCTCGTGATTCAGTAGAATTGTGAGGCATCATTCTTAAGAGAAAAAGCCAAAATATTTTTCCTTTTTTTCCCTAGCTGTTCTCAAGTTTTAAAGCAGTTTGCTCAAGAAAGTACTATTTGAAAATTCTCACAAAATCATGCACTTTGCAACTCTTCAGAAAGTTTTCTGAAACACAACAAAAGTTTTCTTCAAAATTCCAATTAGCAGAAAAAGCAGATACGAAATGGGGCTCTTGCTCAAGCCCTGCCATGCCTTACGCGTTCCTACTGTGTCGTAATAAAAACTGGATGCAATTTTCTTGGGCAAGAACAACATCTGTTCACTCTGCAAAGCATTTTCCACATTTGCCTTGAAGAAGGAGGAAGAATTATTCTTTCCCTGGCTAAAATGTGTTGTCATGTGCATGACCTACAGCTGGCTCCTAAGCAGCATTAGCCTGGGGTTGAATGGGTGGCAGCTCTTAAGATTTTCTGCTGAAGTTTCTACATTGTGATGTATTTAGTTCTGGCCAGATTTTTCATACGAAATAATTAATGCCTTTTTAGTACAAAGCAGTTATTTGGGGAAAAATATACACACCCCAGCTTTCTATTACACCAAAGCTACATTTTGCTGTAGCTGTACTGAGTAGGCATCACACTGGTTGCACGTGCATAGGAGTTATGTGGCACCATTTTAAAATTACACTTCATGTGTTCTTCTGACCAGATAAAAGGTGGGAAGGTGCACTACATATCTGATGCTGGAGTTGCTGGGAAAGTGGAAAGGAACATCCCTGAGGTGTATGCTGCAGATGGCCAGTGGCACTCGGTCCTCCTGGAGAAGAACGGCTCTGCCACCATCCTGTCGGTGGACAGGACTCACAGCCGGGACATTCTCCATGCCACCCAAGACTTCGGTGGGCTGAACGTCCTCACCATTTCTCTGGGAGGAATTCCATCCAGCCAACCTTTCAAGAGCACAGCTGCAGGTATTTCCCCCCCCCCTCCCCCCCAAGTTCTGTAATTCTTTATCAGTAATTAGCACATCCTTTGCCAGAAAAAAAGCAAATTGAATGAGTAAGGATTACAGACTTTGTTCCTTTGGTACACACTGCAGGCTTCTTGTTTCCCACAGCAGGTGCTCCATCTGCAGGGCTTTTTTGAGACAGGGGGCTTGCTTTTCTGTGCATCAATTGCTGTATTTTTGTTACTCCAATGGAGAAGAAAGGATGTATTCTTTACCTGAGTCATAATCTGGAAAATCAAGGCAAATCTTTCGTTTGGGCAAAAATGCTAAACAAAAACTTTGTAGGGATTTGGTAGGTATTGCAGTGTTTACAGGATTTACCCTCTTATTAATATGATTAATATGTCTTCTGCAACTCCAAGGTCCTCCTGCTTTATCCTGTTGTCAGATGAAGAATAGGATTTATTTCTGAGCAAGGACAATAAGGAACCACTCTCTGACTGAAGTCTAGCTGTTAAGGATCAAATCAGTCTCCCTTAAGAGTTAAAGTAACTGTCTCAAACCCTGGCAAAAGAAGTAGATAACACATATTTGATATCATTTCCCAAGTGCTAGGTAAAGATGGAAATGATTTTTAGCTGCAAAACATGACATACTCCAGACAATACAGATGTATTTTTCACATATTTCTATATTGAAAAATCTTCCTGGCTTCATGAGTTGTGACCAGATAAAGTATTTTTGAGTGGAGCAAATTCACACTTTACACTTGTGTATTGTGAATATGTATGAAATGTGGTACGAAATCATGTGGATGCTGTGCTGACCTTTATCCTTTTTACATGTATGTTTTATGAGCAGCATGTGCGTGGAAAAAGCAGAGGCTTGTAGGAAAGCTGGAACAAGGAAAATTGAGGACACTAACCTCTCACCACTGCCCAATGCTGTGGCAGACAAATTAGGAATGTCTGGCTTCCATTAAGCACATGCAGTCCAAAATCCCTTATTCATATGATTTGATTTTATTTTAATGTTGGATTACAAGGGGTACGACATAACAAGTATTTACAAGGCGCTGGTATAAAACTCTGCATGAACTCAGAGTCAAAAATATCTGCAGTGCTGTTAAAGGCAGACAACGTACAAGGTGACGGGGCTGTGAAGTTGCTGTGTCCAGTAAAATTTCCAAATCCAGGTAGATGTGACAAACTGCCCGTTGCTGTTTATCACATCACATCAGTCCTACAAGGAACCACCACGCATGCAGCAAGGTGATCGTCACTTTTGCTTGGGCTCCCAACTGAACCTAAATCCTCAACCCTGAGGATTATAAACCTTTAATACCATCTCGTACAGCTCAAGTGTATTTGCTGTTTCATGGCAGAGTGGTATCCATCTCTGTGTACCGTTTTGCCACAGCTCCAAGCAGAGATCACCGTAAGGTTGCACTGCCTCAAAACCCTTCCAGAAAACATTTAGTTGGGGGAGCGCAGAGAATTATTAGGCTGGCAAAAGACTGGATTTTCCTGTGATCTCACTCAACCACTGCACACAGCCTGGGGATAATTTCAGCTCCCTGGGCTCTCGCAGCACTAAAACTTGTAGGGTAGCACTGCAACCAAGGTATGGGAAGTTTGGGAAGAAGCCACTCAAGATTCAGAGATACAAAAGCATTGCCATGGATTTAGGGGACAGGAGACTTAGCTGAAGCACGGTAGTCAAACTCAAATAATGTTTGGTGCTAGCACAGCCAAGCCAGCTGCCCACAGGATTCTCTGTGGGAAACGATAAGAAGTTTTAGAAATATGGGAAAATCAGGGGGCAAAAGCATTTCAGTATATTGAATGAAGTCATTAGAAGGCATATTTATTCAAATTCAATTTAAAGACATTAAGTACGGTTACAATAGATGTTTCCCTATGGTAACCACGTGGCTTATTTAGTGAACAGTGGAGCCCGCTGTTGACGGTGCATACTCAGCCTTCAGCTGCCAGCAACTCTATCCCTTTTCTTCCCTTTCTCAGGCTTCACCGGCTGCATTTCCTACATCAAGTACGGTGGGGAGAGCCTCCCCTTCACCGGCAAGCACAGCCTCGCCACGCTCTCCAGGACAGACCCCTCGGTGAAGATCGGCTGCCGCGGCCCCGACGTGTGCGCCAGCAATCCCTGCTGGGGCGAGCTCATGTGCGTCAACCGCTGGTTCGCCTACCAGTGCGTCCCGCCGGGCGCCTGTGCCTCCAGCCCCTGCCACAACGGGGGCACCTGCGAGCCCGGGCCCCACGCCGGCTTCACCTGCAGCTGCCCCGAGGCGTACGCGGGACGGACGTGTGAGACCGTGGTGGCCTGCCTGGGGGTCCTGTGCGCCCCCGGCCACGAGTGCAGGGCGGGCGCCAGCGGTGGCCACGTGTGCCTGCCGTCCCCGCACCCCACGGAGCTGTCCCTGCCGCTCTGGGCCGTGCCGGCCATCGTGGGCAGCTGCGCCACAGTCCTGGCGCTGCTGGTCCTCAGCCTCATCCTCTGCAACCAGTGCCGAGGGAAGAAGTCAAAGGGGCCCAAAGAGGAGAAGAAAAAGAAGCAGAAGAAGAAAAAGGGGAGCGAGAACGTGGCGTTTGATGACCCTGACAACATCCCGCCCTACGGCGATGACATGACTGTCAGGAAGCAGCCCGAAGGGAACCCAAAGCCCGACATCATCGAAAGGGAAAACCCTTACCTCATCTACGACGAGACGGACATCCCGCACGACACGGAGACGATCCCCAGCGCCCCGCTGGCATCCCCCGAGCCCGAGATCGAGCACTATGACATCGACAATGCCAGCAGCATCGCCCCCTCTGACGCTGACATCATCCAGCACTACAAGCAGTTCCGGAGCCACACTCCCAAGTTCTCCATCCAGAGGCACAGCCCGCTGGGTTTCGCCCGTCAGTCCCCCATGCCCCTGGGAGCCAGCAGCCTGACCTACCAGCCCAGCTACGGGCAGGGCTTGAGGACAACGTCCCTGAGCCACTCAGCGTGCCCCACTCCCAACCCCCTGTCTCGGCACAGCCCCGCACCCTTCTCCAAATCCTCGACGTTCTACAGGCACAGCCCGGCCAGGGAGCTGCACCTCGCCATCAGGGAAGGGAGCCCGCTGGAGATGCACGGGGATGTCTGCCAGCCTGGCATCTTTAACTACGCCACTCGGCTGGGGAGGAGAAGCAAGAGCCCACAGACCATGGCGAGCCACAGCTCCCGCCCGGGAAGCCGCCTGAAGCAGCCCATCGGGCAGATCCCGCTGGAGACGTCTCCCCCGGTGGGGCTGTCCATCGAAGAGGTGGAGAGACTGAACACGCCTCGCCCCAGGAACCCCAGCATCTGCAGCGCAGACCACGGCCGCTCCTCTTCGGAGGAGGACTGCAGGAGGCCTCTGTCCCGGACAAGGAACCCGGCCGACGGCATCCCCGCACCCGAGACCTCCTCCGACAGCGACTCGCACGAGTCCTTCACCTGCTCCGAGATGGAGTACGACCGGGATAAGCCCGTGGCGTACACCTCCAGGATGCCCAAGTTATCCCAGGTCAACGAGTCGGACGCGGATGACGAGGACAACTACGGCTCGAGGCTGAAGCCCCGGCGGTACCCGGGGCGCCGCGGTGAGGGCGGGCCCGTGGGGGCACAGGCGGCCAGCACCGCGGCCGCGGAGAGCTCCCTGCCCGGGAAGCTGGGGCAGCAAGCGGGAAGCTTCAACTGGGACAACCTCTTGAACTGGGGCCCGGGCTTTGGGCATTACGTGGATGTTTTCAAAGATTTGGCATCGCTTCCTGAAAAAACAGCAGCAGCAGCAGCAGCAGCAGCGAGTGAAGACAGCAAAGGTGGTACAGCAAAGCCTGTTTCCAAGGAGGGGGAAGCAGAACAGTATGTATAGGCTTTGTCTCCTGGTATTGCCACAGGGCAACGCCACGGGGACTGCTCAAACCATTATATGGTTGTAGAAAAGCCAAGGTCAGCTTCTGATCCCCAGGCCAGTCTGGTTGGAGGAGACTTTAAAAATAATAACCATTATGCTGCTGAAAGAGACTTAAGACGTTTTTAATTTAATTATGCTTGGATGATTTTATTTCTCCTGCATGCATTGTATTTGCAAACCAGATATTCGGCATGCAGCCTTTGGAAAGGGTTTTCCTATTTACCATTGTTTGGTTCGTGATTCTTAAATTAATAATGCTTTGTTCTGAAAATGAACTAATTTTTTGTTTCAGTTGTGAAGGATGTGCATATTGTCTCCAGCTACTAACATGTTTTACGATGCAAGAGTACTGAGGATTCCATTTTCCTTAAGAAGTGCGTGGAAGTAAGATGGTGAATGAAGGAATTACAGTAGTGAGGTGTCTCAGAAAATGTAGTTACCATATCCTGCAGTTGCTCGCATGTGGCTTTATGGATGAAATCAGCTTGAATAATTGCTGGCAACAGTGCTTGCTGTAAGTCTTATTCCATACAAGAGGTGCTAGAAGCAGCTCAAGCCAGTCAGCACTTTAGGAGTTTTTTTGGGTTTTTTTTCTTTTCAGTTTGTTTATTTGTTCATTTCAGGTTTCTTTATCTCTTTTTTGTTTTGTTTTGTTTTGTTTTGTTTTGTTTTGTTTGTTTGGTTTGGGTATTTTTGACAAAGTTGTGTGAGAGCTTCTGAATCTCTAGGAAATGTTTTTGGGGATGCTTACTTAATCCTGGTCCCTCCCTGCCCCTCCTCAGTGATTCCTGATGGTCAGTTGTTAGCCCAGCCCAGCCCCCTGGCTCACAGCAGCAAGGGACAAACCTGTCCATTCCCACATCTCTTGTCATCTCAGCTTGACTGTGCTGCTGCTGCAGCCTCTGCTTCTCCCCTGATTCCATTTTCCAATCTGTACTGTGGAAAGGTAGGAAAAACACTTGGTTCCCTGCCTCACGGGAGGGTTGTGAGGGCTAATTAGCTAACTCGCCTGAAGTGCTTCGACATTATAAAGCACTATAATTAGTATTATCATAATTATTATTAAAGCACTGCCTAGCCTCTGTGACCTTGGAGTGGCATTTTCTGCATTCTATGATTTTCTATGATGGAAACTTTGAAGAATTATTTATTGTATAGAAAATACTGCACTCTAGCATTTTGGAGCGGATATGAGGGAAAACTACTTGTAGATTCATTAATGTAGCTTACCAGTTGTCCCCTGTTCCCTAAAGTTGTAGGTGAAATAGAATCTCACAAAGTCCTTACATCTTCATGCAGATCTGATGAACCTATTGTACTGTGTAAAAACTTCAATTTTTTTTTTTTATTTTTTTTTTTTACCTAAGCTGTGTTTTTATATCAATATTTTCCTATGCTGAATAGTTTTCTTACTTTCAGGGAAGGTAAGAAAAATACTTTTTTTACATTTGTTACTTATGTAACATCCATATTTTTCACATTTTGATAAAATTGTAACATACTGTATGCTTTCTACCTGTAAATGCCAATAATAGAATTAAAATATTTATTTAAAATCTTTAGTGTGTGTTATTGAAACCTTTTGCCTTTTGTCTCTAATTTCTACTCCTTGATCTTCAGTTCTGGGGTTTAAGTTACAGGTTTGTTAAGCTATATAAACTTTTTAATCAGAAAACAGGCTTTAAGAAGCAAGTACCTATCTCAGGAAGAGTATCATGAGGTTGTTGAGCCTAAGCTAATGTCAAAAAGTCCCAAATCTACTTTCATATTTCTAATAAAATAGTAAGAACTGTATTTTAGTCCATAGGGTTTTATTAGCAGCAACTGATTTTGCATTTGTTAACCACGATTTCCACCTCTGCCCCAAGCTGGAGCTTTCCAGTACACAGACAGTGAGGAGTGTGAGAACAAGAGCTTTCTGTCGTAAAGCAGCAGTTGAACAATAAATAACTGCATTCTTTTATACTTACAAAGGGATAAATCAGACTTGGACAACTTCTTGGAGAATGCGGGGAGTGAAAAAGTTAAGGCTGCAGGCAAGAGGTGAGTTCTGAGAAGAAGGACGACGAATCAAGGGGCAGGTTATATGTTACTTGTTTGGTTTTAGAGTTTATTTTGTCTCAAAACTGGCAATTAGGACCCAGCTCTTCTTGGCTAAAAGTGCTCCCAACTTCATCATGCCCCACAAAAGTGAAAAGATAATGGGCCAAAGTAGCCCATATTGGTATGTAAGTAGTTCATCTGAAATAACATGAGTTCCACAAGTTTGAGGAGCTGCTGTAATTAAACATCTGTTAAAAAGCTGTATGTTTAGTTTGAATATTATCCTTTAATACAAACTGTACCACATCCAAGCAGTGATTTTAATAACACATGAAAAGTTTAACAAATGAAAGCTTTTAAATGTAACACCAAACATATTGAGGCCTGTGTTATGCCAGTTAAACATTCTGAAATTATCAAAAAGTTTTGCTAAAGGGGAATAATACGCAGTGTGGACTTACACAAAATGCATGTCATAACTTTTGCACAGTTCACAATTTATCGAGTGGTAGTGCATTCCTCTAAATTTTGACACTATGGTAGACAAATGTATATTTTACTGGTTTCTTTGTTTCCCTGTTTCTGAGAGGCATAGAGATGTTTTTGACACTTAAACATGCGATCCATTCCTGCCCTTTTTTTTAGTAATTCTTTCATGGTGAGGATCAGCAAAGGGTTCCAAGTGAATCATGCACAGCAATCATCCGAACGTACTGGTTGTGGGGGAGCGAGCTGCATTAATTCCCCTGGTTCATCCCCAGAGCTACACGGTCCTGTTTCAAGGTCTGGGATGTGCTACAAGTCATAAATATGTGGAAAGAAAAGCAGTCTGCACTGCTCACTGCGGTGCACAGGAGCCTCCAAACACATCTCACGTCAGCAATTTGTCTCTGACCCGTCTTTCTGCTGGTGGAGTGCTGAATGGTCTTTGCCAACACAGGTGGAGATGTTTCCTCCTGAAGGTGTTACTAATTAGATGAAAATGGACAGATGATGAAATAGCAGATTTACTTGGCATTCTCTTGTTTAGAGAATGGAAAGGAAAATATGAAAAGGAAAATATAAGAATACTGCAATTTGTGGTAGGTGAATAAATGAATAAAAGGAGTGAAATCTAGATTTATCTGATTCAAGACTTTTCATTCTTTTCATCAAAGTTTTGTAACTTTAAAACCACAGAATTATTAGGAAAACACGTTACATTGAAAAGTAACGTAAAGTCCCACATTTTGGCGAAAACATCCCCCATCAAGGATCAGACTGTGTGTCTATGCTGCAGACCACAACCTGTGTCAGGGAGTATCGGCTAGCACTGCAAAATCCAGCTGGAGCCACATTACTCCAGTCTGGGAATGAGAAGGCTTGGGGCTGGAAGGGGGTGTGGGATCTCACTGATGTCTTCAAAAGCAGGAGACGGAGCCAGCCAAAGGACTCGGGCTGCCAGTGTTCATAAGGTAGATGAGATGTGGTGGAAGCTCTTCGAGAGTACTCTGGGATTTTATTGTAGACTGTGTTTATGAAGCACAGAATTCAAGTAATAGTATTATTCTTCAGTGTTAGGATGCTTAAATGGTGTTTTCTTAACTGAATTCTAGTAGAGGCTTGTAACTATGGATCCTTTGAAATTGGGAAGGGCAATTAGGAGAAAAAGATGATTAAGAGAAAAAGTTGCTATTTTATGAAGTAGGACTGAGGGAAGAAAGTATCTCTTTGCTTTATCATCCTAGCATTTTACTGTTCACCATTTTATCCTTTTCTGTGACCATCTGTGTATTAATTCCATCATCCTTTCCTCTGTATTGTGAAATCAGTGCTTTGTTAATCCCAATGTGCTCACTTCAGTTTTCTATAAAGAGCACTTAATGAGGCAGCTTGTGTTAAGGTTGTCAGCACCACAACCTGTCTTTTTTTAAAAATTTAGATATTTGCACTCATCTGGCCTTTCCTACATTTTACATGAACCTCACCTTCCACTCAGCCATCTTACAAAAGCTTTTTCCAGCAATAAAATATGGTTGGATTCTTAGTAATTTTTACAGGCTTTTTCCAGTGGCTTTCAGGTTTCATCATCCTGTACTGAGATGATCAGCAGTGAATAGAGTCCTTCTAAGTTGTATTTTGAGTTTAAAAGCACCTTTATCTCTGGGCTTCACAAAGTAAATCCTTGAGACTCACTCTTCAATTTTTGGGCCACATGTATTTAATTTATAAGTATGTACAAAAAAAAAAAAAAAGTTATTTGCCTAATGGATGACCAATATCTATTCTTTTAACTTGTCCTTTATGGTGGGGAAGAAGAAGACTCTCCATCTGTCATTCCAAGGAATTATTTTCAAAAATGTTAAGCAGTTTTTTGCAATTTTCAGAAGGGACTTCCACCAAGCCCATTTTCTGATGAGAACCCTCAAAGGGAAGGCCCTGCACGGTGCCTCGAGGCAGTCAAATGGCAGCATTCCATAGGCTTTGGTCGGGATCACACTGTGCCTGCTCGGAGCTTGGCTTCATCCCGATGTTCCACAATCTTCCCACTCCTCTGTTCCCAGTGCAGGGCACAATGAGGGTCCACCAAGGTGTTGCTTTCCTTCCTCCCTTACAATTGGCAAGCACACCTGGCAAGAGATGGAAAAGGAGTAGAAATGGCTCCTCCTAACCTCTGGGAAACAGGAATGCTAAACTACATTGATTTAACTTTAATTTACATCCTCTCAGAGGGAGCATTTTAAGGGAGTGACCAAACAGTGTCAGGTGGAAGAAATTAAGGATGAGAGCCCCACATCAGACAATTGGTGTCAGTCAGGAAAAATCAACAGCAAAGGGGTTAAAAACAGTCTTTCTAGATTGTGTTTTCAGTCTTTCTAGAGTGAGCCCTAAGGATGACGTGTGGTATCTCAGATAACTCACACATTGTGTCATCAGTCAGGAGAGCAAAGTGGAGCAGACATCGGAACAGGCTTTTGAGGGAAGTGGTGGGATCATCATCCCTGGAAATGTTCAGAGAAGGTTGTGTCCCTTGGGGAGATGGTTTAGTGGTGGACTTGGCTGTGCTGGGTTAACAGCTGGACTCGATGATCTCGGAAGTCTTCTCCAGGCGAAATGATTCTGTGACACGGAATGATTCTCTGGCACCCATTCTGTGTATTTTGTGGCAACACACGCCCGTGGACGTGGACTCCACACGCGCACCCGTGGACATTCATTCCACCTGGCAATTGGTACCCTGCAAGTTCCCTGTCAGGACTCCAGGTTTGGGAAACAGATTAGCAACCTGCCTCCCCCCAGTCATAAAAGCCCAAGCCGCTGCTCCGTGTGATTCCGTGTGTTCCCTTAAAGCCCTGTGGCTCTTTGTGCAGCCTGTCGGACAAGGAGCAGGGAAAATAAACAGGTCCCTGTCTTCCCATTTGTTGGTTATTTCCCCTGAGCCTTTTAAAAGCCAGAGTCTGATTTAGTAATTAGTGTTTCTCCTTGCATATCTTGTGCAATTAGCTAGAACAGCAAATTAGGGAATAAGAAATAGACATTAATATAGAAAACAAACATTAATATAGAAGAACATGGATGAGAAATGGATATTGATGAATCATTCCAAAAGCACATTTTGATGCAATAATCTAGAATCCTACAAATAAGCGTTGTAATTTCCTTTAAAAGACAACTCTCGTTCAATAATGCAAGTCTTTATTAAAACAATTTGTTAAACCTTGGCAAAGAAATTATGTAACAGCATCGTTTTACAAGAATTCCTTGTAGTTCGTAGAAAGCTAACTGAGAGCTGGAATGGTTTGTCTCTCTTAAAACAACTGATATTAAGCAAATTAAAACAGGAAAATGAATAATGGGTTTTTTTGGGGTTTTTTTTTTTTTTTTTTTACACCTGTAGAATTTATCACAGTTTTCAGGACAGGCTGGACTTTGTAGAGCTGTGTAACCCCATGTGGCAAGGAATGCCTTTTCTGTGATGGTGACACCTCCCTGCTTTGCAGGAGGGGCTGCAATCAACATGACATGTTATTCTGAACTCCTGCCAGAGCTAGTTTTGAGAAAGAGCAGTGAGTTCTGATGAAGGAAACCCACCCTCAGCCTCGGAATGCTTGGACCATGCTGGTGTCCCAAGGCAGCCACGGCTTTTGATATTGCCAGGACAACATTCCTAACTGCCTGTGAATTTCTGCCTAAATGCTCTTTCACAAGGGAGAAAATGCTTTTGTGAGGGGAAATTGATTGCTATTTCAGTCTGAGCCCATTACTGTCACCAGGAAAAAGGACAGGCAAAACCTTTAGTTTAGGAGGGGCCTTAAAAATCACCCAGTTCCACCCCCCTGCTGTGGGCAGGGACACTTTGCAGTAGACCAGGCTGGTGCCAGCCCCATCCAACCTGGCTTCCAGGGCTGAGACATCCACACCATCACCCCTGTACCTGACTTCTGGTTTTGAATTAGAGATAATGTAGGCAACAGAGACTGGAGACTAGGGGGCTTTTTTGAGATTTAATCAAAGCTGAAAGCTCTCAAAGGTAACATTGTGTAAGAACACAATCATTTGAAAACCAAAAATTAGTGTATCCAATCTACTGGGCCACCCAACATTTCAACAATTGTTTTATGGAATTGCTTTAAACTCTGGCTTCCCAGAAATGCCACAGAAAATCCAAATAACCAGATTATTTTATCCATGTCAAATGCACTTCTATTAAAATTACCCACAGAGTCTCCAGTGCCCTGGCTGCATTTACAGCACCATCCAATCACTCAAAGCACAAGCAGAAAAGAGATCCTGATGGAACAAATAGGTCCCTGAGGATGATGATTGCTCTCTACTGCTCCTGAGGGAGGTTGTTCCTGGTAAGTACCAGTGATGCTTGAAACTTGTAGCCTTAGTTTTATTAGGAAACTCCATTCCAGCTGGGGCAAATCATGCACTAGGTATGGGTGTCACTTGGAGCTTTTATAATCCTGTTATGTTTAGTAGTTTGCAGCTTGAGTCATGAGCAAAGAGGTAAGAAATATTGTTACTTCAGCAGAGCTGATTTTTGGTTGAAGTTTTTCATCGTGGTGAGGTGGGAGTTTATTATGAAGGATATTATGTTAAATTCTGTTCACTTGGACCCTTTTCCTGCTGTTACCAGAAATCCTGTTGTTGTTTGTTGCTCTGTACCCCATTTGGTTTTTCTCGGTGTTGGTTTTGTTCACCTGTTCTTAGCATTAGAACCGAGGACAGCTTTTATGGAGCTAATGCTGCAAATAGCATCCCCCCGAAACTTTTCAATGCTTTCTGTGGCAAAGGGGACCCTTCTTTTTCATTGATGAGTGCACTCACTGAATAATTGCATCTGACGAGGTTCTGAAGCTTTGTCAAAGTTTCCTCTGCCTTCTCATTTTGGTTGCTTCTGTTTTGACTTTAAGATGTCCCTGGATGTTTGTCACGGGAAATGAGCTTGGCTGTTTGCTTTGGTTTAAGTGACATTCAATACTCCGAAGAGAGAAGTGGAGTATGACAGGTCTGTAATTGGGTCAATTTTTCTTTTTCCATCCATGAAATAGCCAGGCATGTATATATCTAGCAGTTCTGCTCATGCAGTACGCCATGTCCTGGGTTTTTAATAGGGTTTCTCTGTAGCTAGGTTTGATTTGATTTTTTTTTTTTTTTTTACACTTATAAATGAATCTTGTAGAGCACAGAGAGTTTTTAATCTGGAAAATGTCAGTGACAGGAGAAAAGCTGTGGTATGACAACTAAGAGAACCTTTTCCAATTTGTCTGACCAGCACTTCCCTGCCCTTTGGCAGGAGATATTCACTTGGTGGAAGACAAATCTGCAGACTTTATAGTGCCTTTATAGTTTCCTTTATAGGAAAACAAAGGCAATGGGCAGAACTGTGGAGTTCCTGAACAACAAGCAGCAGGTTGTGAAGCTAAAATCTGCCTTTGATAAATGGTTTTAATAGGATTAAATAGTGCAGATTCCTGGGTGTAACTACCTCATGGTGTTTTTTGCTCTGAAGGGTTTTTAGTCCTGGTGCAAAACTGGTCTCTTTTTGCTGGAAACAGGGGCACTTGGCTGGTTTATAGCAGCTGAAGAGCTGGTTCTCTGTGGTTAGTTAAGAACAGCAGCCCAGGTCCACAGACATCTGTGTGTAGTTGCAGTAGGGGAAATCTGCATTAGTAGAAAAAATTCTCCCCTGTGAGGCTGGTGAGGCCCTGGCACAGGGTGCCCAGAGCAGCTGTGGCTGCCCTATCCCTGGAAGTGTCCAAGGCCAGGTTGGATGGGGCTCTCTCTGAGCAGACTGGGATAGGAGAAGGTATCCCTGCCCATGGCAGGGAGGTTGGAATGAGATTGGCTTTAGGGTCCATTCTAACCCAAACTGTTCGGTGATTCTGTTCTACTTCCTCTCTTCTACCTAAAAATATAAATTGCTTCTCTAAAGATAATTACACTTCTTCTACATCTTTGACTTAAAAAGATGATATGTGGGACATCAAGGGATGAGACAAACTGTGTTTTAGTCAGCTGTGACCTGATATCCAGCTTGTGTGATATTAGCTGATAGCACTCCCATGGCACCCCTGGATTGCCTCCTCAGTTGCCTGAGTACAAGGAAGAGATTAATCCTCCCCTGCCGCCCCCAGCCCTGCTTTGTGTGTTATACACCTACAGCTGTAGGACATCTGCTGAGACAGAAGATCCTACATAAATAAGATGTTAATGTAAAAAATGTTATTTACATTACCTAAAATGAGAACTGTTAGGGAAACGTCCAAGAGCCTGTGTATCTTTCCTGTGACGGCTGGATGGAGATTCCTAAACAAAAAGCAGCAGGCAACCTAATGTTTTCAAGGGCTCCTTTACATTTTCCTAAACTCTTAAGGGTTCTGTGGAACAGAACTTTTAAGGTTCCTTCTAAGTGGCCCTTTATGGTCTTAACTGCTCTATTGTGCTTTACTTTCTTTTGGTTCTAGCGGGCTCTTTCCTCTGCTTATTGGGGATTAAGAAGTGATTGGGAGGGTCACACTGACTTGCAGATGACCTTCCTTACTGGCAAAACCCACGTGGAGGAGAGAAATCCTTGTCTGCCTTTGAGAAGGCACCAGGGTGCAGCTTCCAGTGTGAGCCTTTCCTTTTGCTTTCCTTTATTCTAGGCCAGGTTTGCTGCTAAGGTAGCCAACAGCCACACAGATCTCTTCTGTTTCACCTTTTCACTTCATCCTGGGGTCCCTTTTCCTTGGTTATGCTGCTCTCACGTATAGGCACAAGCGGCACACAAGGAGTTGCCAATGGATTGTGATCAGTTTTGTCCTGGAGCAAGCAGCCTCCAAGTTTGCCTCAGTGCCGATCCAGCAAGCGCAGTCAGCGGGGGAAAACATGCCATGTCAGCAGGATAATGTGAACAAATAAGACCAACAAATTATTTGTGGTTGGATGTTTGTTTCATGACTCTTTTGTCACTCAGCCTCCCTTCTCCTCAGCACGATTTTTTTTTCGTTCCTGCTAAACTGCTCTGACATATTTTCCACTCCATACATCACTGAGGATTGCTGCCCTGGGAGCGGCTGCGGTAGGACAAATTCCTTCCTCTTTATTCCTGATTTCTGGCATTTATAGCGAGGAAATGGCCCTTCAGAGTGTGGCTGGGTGCTCCTGGGGCTCAGGGATCACCTTGCAGCTCTTCAGCTGGCCGTGTTCAGCTAGCACTCCAAACCTACTTGCTCACCACAGAATTTAAGGGAATAATAATAGAGGTAATAGTAAAGCAATTAATAGGAGTAATAATAAAGGTAATAATAATAACAACACAATTAGCACAAGCCAAGTTGTGAGGTCTTCTCCTGCTGAGGATCTGGTAAGGTCATGCTATGTTTTGAGGATGTTCTGTCATTCTTATAGAATCTGGTCATTTGCAAACTATGTTGATCCCAAACATTTAGAACTTCCATAAGGCAGTCAGGTGTTTTAGGTTATCCCTGACAGTTTGAGTCTGGCTATCTAGAGCCTCTGTGATGCTTTGGAGCTAATGCAGGACTTCTGTGTTTGCAGCCCACTTGGAGCTCGTTTACATGACCACATCCCTGTTTCCCAGCTGGCTTCCCAGGAGCAAATCAAGCAGAAGAGAATCAAACCTGGCTTCTTGAATGACCCTGGGTGTTTAGTGGAGCTCCCAGACTAGAACCAGCAGGGCTCCTCATTCCCAGACCCGGACTGCCCAGAGCCGTATCCGATCTCAGAGCAGCATGAGGGGTGCCAGGTTGGTGGGAAGAGGTAGGCTGCATTCGTGGGAGAGCCACAGCACAGCAGGGACATTGCTGCTGGGTGGAAGCAGAGCAGAGCAAGGAGAGGAATAAAGCAGAGGTGAGGCTGCTGCAGGATAAGGCGCTGGAGCTGCCTGATGGGCACGGAGGTGCACACGCACTTAGACTCCAGGGGGGTCTCATTCAATGAGATGTTCTCTCATTCTCTCACAATGTTCCTGAAGTTATGAGTTGTTTGCTATCCCAAAAATGGTGTCTATGAAAGGACTTCCAGCGTTGGGAGTGACAGCAAACACACTGCTTGTCTTGGGATGCTTTAAGGAACACATGTTTATGGTAGTTGCTGATCCTGGTTTTAATGTTTCTGCCAGGCCTGTGCTGAAAGACACACCACGTTTAGCAAATGCCTCTTTTGGACTCTCAGCCTTGCAGAACAGGCTAATGAGTGCAGCTTTTCATTGGGTGCTATTGCTCCATAAGCAGCTGCAATAAAAAGAGCTCAGTCTGACGCTGTGCTCCAGGTTTCTGTGCAGGAAGACAACATCACGTGCAAAACAGGCAGAGGAGAACTTGTATTTTGTTTTTTTTAAAAAAACCCAGATGCCACTGCCTTTTACCTTAATGGAAATTCTGATTATTCCACAAACCAGTGCCTGCTCTACCAAGGTCTGCCTCTCTGGGGTGTCCTGCAGTGGCTTGGGGTCTTTGCAGCTCTAACCCCCGTCACTAACCCAGGCTCCTGGGCACAGAGAACAGAGATGCATTCCCATGATAGTGTTTATAGGTGAATATAGGTGCTGAGACAACATCCCTGGGATAAGAGAACCTACACAAGTTCATAGGCTGAAGTGGAAGCACACGAGAATTGATATTGGGTTAAGCAGTAGGATGCAGCTTATAGCATTGGAACTTTCCCCTCTTCAAGTTCTGCACAAAAATACTGCAGTAACTTTCATCAATATATCTAATTAGCTTTCCTCAGGGCCCATGGGGATTTGGGGTCAGGAATAAAGAACAAAGAGAAACATATAATATATATAAGCTATGTTTTACATCATAATGAACTGGTCATCTACTAACCAAAAATGCTGAAATAGCTCAGTAAATGAGTTTGTCTGATGCAGAACCACATGAAAGACCCTTTTGAGGAGTTCCCCACTGTAGACTTGCCACTCTGTTTTTTTTTCTCTGAGGACACCAGCTGTGGTTTTTCCTTTCCTCCTCTCCTCTCCCTACTTAAAAAGTGCTACATTCTTGCTGAAAACTCCATTCCCAAAGCAAGGGGAATCACTAGTTCCTGAGGCTTAAAAAACTACCAAAACTTCCTCACTTGAGTCTGATCTTAGTAATGCATCAGGAGGATGTAGCAGCCTTTGCCAGAGCAAGTTTCATCTAGAAGAACTCAAGCTATTGCACCCTTTTGGGATATCCTTCTGTTTTTTCCTCAAATTAAAGAATTATCCTCCAAATCATGGATATAAGCAGTGATATGTGGGTAGCATTGAGGCCCATTTCCTAGTTTCACAGTCAGCACAAAACTGGGGCAACTGATCTACATTTTGTTCAGTTTTTCCTGGCCTGGGATGACTTTTCCCCCATGTTAATATCACACTTCTTTTAGCAGTTTATGTGCTCTATATATGGATGATCAGCTATAGCCAGAAGCTGTAAACCTAGGAAAAACTTCAGAGAACATGCAGCACTTACCCAAGTGCTGACGGAGGGACAGCCAAACTGAAATGCAGCCTTCTCAGTGCAGCCCCACAGGAACCCTATGCTCTGTCCACGTGGGCCCAAGTGGAGAATTACAGAATGGTTTGGGTCGGAAGGGACCTTAAAGATCATCTCTCTCCAACCCCCTGCCATGGGCAGGGATACCTTCCACTAGGCCAGGTTGCTCAGAGCCCCATCCAGCCTGGCCTTGGACACTTCCAGGGGTGGGGCAGCCACAGCTTTGTGCATAAAGCAGGTCCCTCCATGCCTTACTGGTTATATCGTTCCTGGCTAAACTTTTTTTCTATGAAATCAACCCTAACTCAGCATCCAGTGATTCCAGAGCATGGAGTTATCAAGATATAATTACTTTAGCTTGCGTAATAACAGGAAGCGTAGCAGAGCATTGTCAAAGTGGCTTACTTCCATAAATACCTTTGGAAGAGTCTGCTGGCATTTATATGGTGAATGAGTTCATTGAAATGAAGATAGACTTATTATGGATTAAGTGGGAGCAAACACTCGACCTTAAACAGAAAAAAATAGCAATATTATTCTTGCTATCTGCACATTGTCTTTACAAGAACACTCCTCTTTGTGTTGCTGGGTGGTTCTTTTATTTGGAGGGGAAGGGTTGTTTTTAATATTCCATGATAAGAAGACCCTGAAAAAATAAATAAACTTGCTGGGATTGGGGGGAAGGGGGACTACCCTCAGTAAACCATTGTATATCCAAAGCTTTCCTCTATCAACAGCCTGGCCCTGGAGTCATGACTCTGGATGTTTATTATTGTATTAGCATTGTATATATTGACAGTCCGACTAGTAAAACTCTGCTAGAGTCATTCCACAAAATGCTGGTGAGAGAAAACAGCACTGAACCATCCAAAATAGTATTTGCTGAAGCTGTTTTTGTCTCTCGAGGAACTAGCAAACTGCAGTGAGTTTGTTCAGATGGTTGCTTTCTTTCCCCATTTTCTCTTGTTTTTTGTGACTTTCTCCTCTCCTATGTCCTTTTTTTTTCTTTTTTTAAACCCATCTGTTGGCCTCATGTCAGGCTGCAGAACACTTGGTTTCATTTTTCAGGAGGGAGGGAGATAATCAAGCTAAAATCATCCCAAAGTGCCTTGCATTTCTATAGTCTTGAAAGGCAAACAGAAGTGAAAAAATCCTTTTCAGAGAGACAAACTGATACTGACACTGAGTGAAGGGAACAATCTACTACCTACCTAGACCTCAGTGTTTTGGAATATGTTTTCTTCTTAGGCTGAGTTATCTGGATGGTGTGAGGTGGTATCTATTTCTAGATGCTTCCGAGCTGATAACATCCATTTCTAGGTCTCCCCTGGCTGAGAACATCCATTTCCAGGTGTCCCCTTGATGCCTCAAGTTTTAGCTTTTATATTTTTCAGATTCTGTGCTGTTTTAGTGTGTAGTTCTGGGTTTCATATTAGGTGTTTGTAAGCTCTCTTCACAGAGTAGATGAACAAAACAATTCCTTTTCTATCTTGGGACCAAGAACAACTGATACAAATTTCAGGCCCAAGAACAAAAACAACAGTGAAGTGAGAAGAAAAAACAAGGAGGATGAAGCTTCATAACCTGAAGCTGTAACTGGACAATTAACTCCAATATGCCAATGGACCAGAACTTACAAAAGTGTGAGACCTTGTGGCCAATCGTCCATTTTGTGACCATTTTGGGGTTCAACCTGGGTGTGGTCTGGCTGAGCTCTTGCACTGCCCAGGGTGTACCCATTGAGGCCTTTGAATAAATCCCTACTTTATCCTTTTGCTCTGTCTGCTCTCTGTTCCAGGTCAGCCTCAAGAAGGCATCACCCTGGCTGAGAGAACCTTGGTGCAGTGGGCAGGAGTGATGGGGCCATGGCTGCAGAGCCACACTTGTGCTTTCAGTGACAGGGACAGAACCCAGCACTCCTGGTGTACGAAATCCACCCCAAGCTTGTAGCCTCATAAGGAAAAATATGCCCCAACAGAAGACAGTAATTGGCAGAAAATAAGGCAGGGAGAACTCAGCTCGAGTCTCCGTTCTCATTAGTTTTAAATTAGTGGGACTCCATTCACAGGAGTTATTTCTAATTGACGCTAGGATGACTGAGCTCAGAATCAGATACAAGATGTATTGAAACCTTTTTTTTTTTGTGTACAGTTGTGTGACGTCCTGTGAAAACAGCCTGGAAAATGCTGTGCTTTGCTGGGCTGCCTGGCAGCACCGTCCAGCACCACCACGGTACCCCGCCCACAGAAGAGAAGTGAAGCACTCACACTTTTTGCAGCACCCCAAAGTCGCCTGGTTTGCTGGGCAACACCATCAAGCACATAATGCCTTGTTCACAGAGGTGAGGAAGGTCCACCAGGAGAATTAATCTGTGCTTTGAGAGGTCTTCTACCCACAAGAAAAACTGCTCGTTCAGCTAAATGCGGTTTGTTGATGAATAGTTTGTGATGAAGGTGCTGAAGGCCAGCATTGCCATGCTTATTTGTACTTCTTTTAGTCTATGCACAAGCTGCACTGCTGCTCCTGCAAGGCCTGTTTCTCCAAATGGCATCTTCACTCAGATGCCAAGCTTGTGCTCATAATTAATAACACATAAAGTGACAGAGGCTCAGTTTCTCCCTACAACTCCCTTCTCTCTTTCTTTCACTGCAGCATCTACGCTGCAGAGATTCATTGACTCCTCTCAGTCAGTCAGTGCCACTTAAACATGACCAAACATTACTGAGGTTTTGCCATTCCTTATTTTATTGGGTTTTTTCCTTTTTTTTTGTTTTTTTTTTTTAGAATATCAGGAGAATCTGAGGAGGCAGGAGAACTGAAACCCGATAGAGTCAGTGTGTCACAGCAAGCCAGGCAGCTCCGTGGCAACTCCAAAATCTCTCAGCTGGCAGCCAAATTTTCACAGTGTGGGCTTTGCTGGGTTTAAATCTATCCCTCTCTAGTTCTGTCTCAGGCTGCACTATCTCAGACGTGCTCAGAGTTAACCAGGAGCAGGATCTGATTTAAAAATTAGGAGTGAAATAAAAGTAGAGTTACAGTAGTGGAGCTATAAGTGTAATTCAAAAACCTTTAGTTATGCTACAGGTAACAATTTGTGCTGTTTTGCTCATTCAGTTTGTGCTCACTTAATTTCGTTGGAAGAAAACGAGCAATTTGAAGGAAATAAGAAGTGATAAATGTTTTAAAACCAGAATACCAGAAGTTATTATTTCTTTTTGAAAATCTTCCTTTTCTAAATAGGCAGACAAGTTATAAAACCAAATAGCTGTACATTTACCTATATGTATATGCACTCTGAACAAGCATGGGTTTGCTTCTTGACCATTTGCAGTGATTTAAGGTTCTGGCATGACAGCATTACTTGAAATTACTTGAACTTATTGAAAATACTTGAAAATACTTGAAAATACAGTGAGAAAAGCCGTGTTTCAGTAAGGCCTGAAGCTGTTGGACCTTTCCAAGCAGAATAAGGTCTTCAAAGTCCCAGGAATCCATCATGAAAGTGTAGTCCCAAACTTACCTTTTAAGGAAGTTTATGATGTTTCAGATAAGACTGGAAAGAATCTCCCAGCTTTCCAGCATTTACCCATTTCTATAAACAAATGCAAACCCTAAACCTTTTACAAATCCCTTGAAGGTTTACCCACTGCATGTGCAATAGATCTGGATGCCGTGCCGAGGTGCTCTGCCCCGGAGGGGGAATCCAGAGATGCTGCAGCGATTTCATGACCAAAGTCGCTCATTTTGGTGTACTCCCTTGTATTTCTACCGCAGCCTCCATGCGCACAGCTGTGATTCAGATGAGATGGGGAGGGTTTTTTTTTTTCTGCAGTGGCACTTTGGGCAGCCTCAGAGCTGCCTTCCCCCGGGCTCAGCTGCATGAGCTCAGCCCTAGCCTGCCCCACGTGTGCGATCCAGCTGTTCCTCCTACGCGTCCTGACCCCGAGCGCTTTCCCTGCCCCGCTCAGTCCCGCTTCTCTTTCCAGGCTTGGCTTTGTCCATCAAAATTAGACATGAGAAATATCACCTGATGACTTATAGCCTAGAAAGGAATGAAGGGGAAAAAAGCAGGGAATCAGAGCTGGGGTTTGGTCTGGCTGTTCGTGGCGGAGGGGCTCTGGTGCTGGAGGGTTACAGATGGATTTGGACACCAACTCCCTATGTCTCTGATATTACTTTAATCCTATGGAAAGTCCCTGCTTTTGAGTACCTACTTTGCACTAGGATCAAGGATATTGCGTAATGAGGTGTTTGGTGGCCGTTTCACAAATATTAAAGTGGGTTTTCTAGGAAGGCGGATGGAATTTCTGCTAATAGTGTCAAATACATTTTCAGCTGGGCACTCTTCTGAGGGGAAGAAACAAACAAACAAAGTTTTAATTTATTTTTTTTTTTTAAATGTGGCCCAACCCATTAACATAGTTCAGCTGCTGGTGCTTTGACCTTCTGCAGAAGAAGCTTTAAAGCAAGTGGGAAAAGAGTGAGAAAGGAGGAGAGAAGAGACCAAAGCTGTCAACAGCCCAAATGTTCCTCATGCTAATGCACTTCCTTCCAAGTCAGCTCATCTTCCATTAAGGCTTTCCACAGATCAATGTAAAACAATTATCTGTGAATCTCGAGCCTAACAAATATAGTCCCTTATTGTTTAGCACTTAATTGCAGGTCACCATTTCAATTCAAAATAAAAGTGACTGTAGCCTGTAGGGGAAAAGGAAAGCCCATCCTACATCCAGTCTAGGAGGAATCACTGAAGTACACAGGTAGATCTGGGAACATAATTTTTTGGTAATTGAAAATCAGAACTGTGGAATTGTTGGATGAGAAAAATTTGGATGAAAGTCTCTGTGCTTGTCAACTTCAGAATGGGCTGAGATTCCACTGAAAATGACTTACTGTTAAGTAAATTCATCCTAGGTGCTTTCTCCTGATTTGGAAGACAAGGCACTGGGGCAGTTACAAGCAAAAATAAAGGTGCTTTCCTCAGTGAAGACACTGAATAAGTAATTAATTCACAACATGAAGATATATTAATAAAATTTCAATAATCAATGCCTGATTCCAGAAATGGAGTTACTGCTGGATGGTTTGAACACCTGGAAATTAGAAGAAGTATGTGGCAAATTTTTTGCTGCTGTGACTTTAGCAAGCCCATTGATTTTGGCAAAGCCAGGCTATGGGACCTCCTCAAACTGTGGGATGGGCTGTCATAAGGTTGGGATAAGATTGGTTTATCAATATATCTTTCTTGAACATGTCCAGCTCCATTTTAAAGGCAGTTTGGTAGGGATTTTTTTTAACTGTTGCTTCTTTACAGCAAGTAAATGTAATGTAAAAATTGCTGTAAGATATTAAGGGTGGACCTATACACTTCCACAGTGACAGATATTTCAACCACAGCACAGCCACACTCTGATATTGCTTAAATGCTACCTGTTCTTTTTTTGTCCTCTGATCTCATTCTGGCTTCCCCCTGATGGTCAAATAACGTCGGTCTAATTAAAATCAGGCGAATATTTTGTGTCGTGTGTAATAGGTAATATAAAGTACATATGTAATGATTTAACTGAACATCTGAGTTTTGGATAAAGAGAAGTTTTCATCTGGCATTAACTTCCCAGTGGGTGGAGAGCAGTGACTGTTGCCAGTTCCATTGGAGCTCTCTGATGGATGCTCATTCTATAGGAATTATTCAAGCACAGCAAATTCAAGTGGGGTTTTTTCTTTC
>WAAG01038863.1:210-17270 GCA_013390105.1 Tichodroma muraria | reverse complement strand
CTGTAAGCTGTGTGCTTGGGATGCCAAGTCATAACTGTAAATCATAACATTTTCACCTAAAGTATCATTAAATATTAGGTGGTTAGTTTGTTTTTGGTTTTTTGTTTTTTTTTTACTTTCACATATAGCAGTTGCAATTGTTCTCTGTATTTTGACTGTTTCTAATGTTCACACTTCATAGGATATAAGACTAAGGAAACCTTAGTTTTCGATACTTGTACATTAGGAATTCCTACTGATAACAGTCACTACCAGTGACTAACTTTTAGCTCACATTTGAGCTAGTTCTAACATTTTTGCCAGTTCTAACTTTTAGCTCACATTTGAATTCACAGGTTTCCTTTAAAATCTTTACTTGTCAAGTTTCTTTTGCCAAATGTGGGGCTTCTTAATTCCAGAATCCTTATAGAAAAAAAACCACTTCTTTAGGAGGTTAAATAAGCTGTGATTTCCATCAGAGTCAAATTATCAAAGATTCTTCTAGAGAAAAGATTTTTATTTGTGGTAGGAAAAAAAAAGATCTATGGAAGTAAAATATCATTTATTGGGAGCATACTGTACCAGTTTTGGTTTCCATTTGTCATTCACTCAGTGCCTACAGAGTGGCATTATTTGCTCTGCTTTCGAATTTGAAGGCATGGGATCTCAGTAATAATAACAGCTCCTGCCTTGCAGTGAGGATGGTTTGCCTTCCTCTTTTACTGCATATGGATGTAGGACCTGTGATTTTGTGCTGAAGAAAGAGCTTCTTCAGCCCAATGAGCTTAGTAGCATCTAAAATTCACCTCAGCCCTTTGAAGTTTGTCTGCCAGATACACTGTTCTTTATCCTCAGTTTCCAGGTTATGTAATGACCTATATGTTAGCCGAATTGAGTTCTGAGTGATCCAGAGTAAGGCTAGGATCTTTGGTATCTTTTGATAAAAAAGATAATGGATCTTTGGTAAAAGGTAAGTTGGAGCCACGGCATGTCAACGGTTTGACTGTTTTGTTCTGAGGATTTTTGTGTGTGTGTCTCAAGCTTCCAAAGTACATTGCATGAGTGTTTTTGTTTTTTGTTAAGAAAGAGAGGCTATTTCTTATTCTGATGGAGGGGCCAGTGCTGAGGATGCGCTCTGAATTCCATATAGCAGAGTAAACCTACAAGCTACATATTGAAAGAGAGGCGAAAAATGTATTTTCTGTACTCTCATGGAATTTAGAAAGAATGAATGACTCCATGATGCCAAATCCACAAGAAGGGTCTCTTATGAATCTTGTGGTTTATCTCCAGAATGTGCTCATTATTCAGACCTTCCTGATTCCCCTTACCACTTTGTATCTTCACAAAAATTCTAAAAGCTTGATGGGTTGAAGATGACTATTGCATTATAAAAATCATTTGAAATTGGCCATTGTGCTCCAACATAGTTGGGGAGACTGAAGGACACACAGACAAATGCATGTTTGTGTGTGTATGCCATACCCACATCCTCCTTACCTTCCTTCTTGCCTCCCTCTT
Organism: Tichodroma muraria; assembly: GCA_013390105.1. Classification (NCBI taxonomy): domain Eukaryota; kingdom Metazoa; phylum Chordata; class Aves; order Passeriformes; family Sittidae; genus Tichodroma; species Tichodroma muraria. Next base: position 15,770 of record WAAG01038863.1, on the reverse strand, counting down.
GTAATACCATTACAGAAACTTGATTCTGCTTAAGAAATCAAAATAAAAAAATTTCACTGAGTTACACCAGGGTGTCTGTACTGACTTTTGGGAATCACTCTTGATTTACATACCTCTGAGAGATAATTAAACTCTGAGGCTTAATGAGATCATTTAGGAACAGATCTGCAAGGACATACCATGTGGCTTTGTTCAGGTGAATAGGTCCTGTGAATGGACTGGGATTATTCACCCTTGTAAGTTTTTGCAGAATCAGGTTTTTAGTTATAATTTTAAAATTTAGCTTTTCTTTCAAGTTTTGAAGAGAATCTGAAATATTGAAATATGTTTAATACATGCAAGGAGGTTAGTAACTACAATTGCTTTGTTATGGCTGTACTGAATTACTTTATATGACTACAAACACAGTAATTTCTGATTCAGGATTTCTATAAAGTAAGTTTTCTAACCATACACAGTGTAAAAAAATTCAGTGTGTTGAGCCAGGTACATAAGAAACAACAAAACTGTAATGCTTGCTACAATAATTATATCGAATAATCGTATCGAATGATGATATTGTCAACATTAAAGAAAGATAAGGCAGCCTTACAAAAAAAATGACCAAACAAGAAAACCAAACCAAAGCAAAAAATTACACAAAAAACCCCAAAACAAACAAACAACCAAAACAACCTACACACTTTGAAGGATGAAAGAGAGAGCATTTTGTTTCAGACAGAAAGTTGCTGCAACAGTAAATTTCACTATAAGAGAGAAAGAGAATTTGAGGAAGAGGAAGGCAAATGTGGTGCAGTCATAAGAGACCCAGAATGAGAGGATAACAGTGGGTGGAACGAGAGGGCCGGGCTGAGCGCGGTTCTGTGAGAGCCGCTGCCCGCGGGGCTCGGGGCGCTGCTTCTCTCCAGGGTCCTGAACGCTGAGAGCCGCCTGGTTGGTCAGGACAGGAGGAACAGGGAGAGGAGTTGCTTAAATAGGAAATTTGAAGTGAATGGGGCCAAAATAACTGAAGAAATTTAAATGTTGGATTAAATTGTCTGTGTAAGTGAGGAAATTCAGCAATTTTATTTATTAATTAATTTATTTATCTGCTTATTTATTTATTTACTTGTTGCAGTAGGGATTGTGTTTTGTACATCCTGTGCATTTCACTATGGTTCTTTTGGGGAATGTACATGTTTTTGCATACTCATGCACAATATTTAGAAAAGAGTTTGATGTGTTCTGCTGACACAAGCTTCCCATTGTTGCATTCCTTGTGCATTAGATCTAATCAGAGATATGCTTCCATTCTGCTTTTCATACTGAGTTAATTCCCTCTTCCAGTGGGCAAGCACACCACAGAGTGTTTCATTTACTTGTCATGGTGAGATCAGAAAATCTATTGTTAATTATTATGGTTTCAATTCCCAACTCAGCTGCCTATGTCAGATGTGCCGCTGTGTGACTGTTTGACTATTAATGACTAGATGGAATATTACTATGTACACTATGAATATGAGGCTTTCTTTCCTTTTTTAGGCAAAATCTTCTAGAAAGAAAAAAATCAAAACGGTAGCAGAAAAGTCCTTTACATACTTGTCCAATAATTGATTTAAATACAAAACTAACTGTTTTATGTGTGCATATAGGAATTAAGTGATACAATTCTTTGGACTTTTAAAATGCACATAACATGCAAACATAACATTTAAAACGCTGCATGAACACAGAGGGGGATACAATTAATAATAATAATAGCAGATTATTATTAATGAGAAAATTTTATCACACCTAGTTAAAGTACTAAAAGTACAAGAAAGATTAAATAAAATAATTAATATTGTAGCTATCATACCTCATACGTATGTATAGGAACAATTCTTTTATATCTATTCTGAGTAATTTAATGATTGTCTTTTAATTGGAAACAAAAAAACCCCAGAATTTCAGTTCAAACTTCTAGCTTATTCAAGCCCCAGTGAATTCCCCACGTTTGAAATTTCAGAGTAGAAGAGCAATTGTATGAAAAATGTGTACCTCCTCTTCCCATACAACACAGTGCGAGGGGGAGAAAGGAAAAATGTGTCATAATTTCCAAATATTTGGTTTCCACAGAACAATCATATATGAAATTCAAAATCAGCCACTTCCCAGTAAAATATTGTTTTCTTCGGAGGAGTATTATAGTCTTAGGTCAGTAACCATTAGAAGTTGCAATAATGAATGTATTCCCTTTTTGTAAATACCAAGCTGTGGACCTGGACTATTTGTACAAAAAGTATAGACTTTCCATATTCTTTTGCAAAAATATTATAGCAACCCCATAAAAACAAGACTTATTTTAAGCAAAGTATCTTAATATAGTATATGCAAGCAGAATACTAAAATGTATTTTGCTTTCTTTTGTGAGCTGCTTTATTTTAATATGACATTAATAAATAAAGTACATTTTTACAGTTATTATTAATAGGAATATAATAAATTAATAGAATTAATGCTTTAAAATTTGGTTTTCTTAATTTGTTATTAGCATTATCTTAATCCAAAATTTGCAATAGAAATTTTGAGATCTGTTTTAGAAGGGGGTTGTATCATATATAGGGACTAGGGAGGACTGAGCAAACGTGCAGTTGAGCAAATAATCTCTAACAGGTAATAACTTGGAAGCACAGTGCAATAACACTAGTTTGAGAAGGGTCAGTCAAGAGTCTTGTTATTTTGTAATATTACATACATCCTTTCTGTAAATTTAAATTTTCTTATTCTTTCTGTTTCATTCCTACTAGTAGTAGCACACAGGATTAAAGAACATTTGCTAAAATGTAATTTATCTCTTATATCATGATGAAATAACATTTGAGTAAAAATATAGTCATGTCATATTGGTGTTGATAAAACCGCAATGACTTTTCAAATTTACACTTTAACTGATATTTACAGATCAGGAAATTATTTTTCTCCATGAAAAACTTCTACAAAACTTATTATGCTTGTCTATTTAGCAGAGGAAAAAAGCAAACTTTCAAAATTATTATTTTTACTTTAAATTGTATTTAATCAAGATATCATTTACATAAAAGAATTGGAAAAATCTTTGACCAGTTTTCATGGATTTAAGTAATTGTCTTTGCAACATACTAAGTGCTTTTGCCAAAAACATTTGGCGTCTTTAAGGTTTCAGGTCTTAAATTGGGTGACAAAGCACTAGGGAGCAGTCAGAAAGATAGGTTAAGGTTTTGTTTTTATTAAATTCTTTCACATAACCTAAACCCTTAAAATCTAGAAAGATTCTTTCCAAACTATTCTATTTTCTCAAAACAACAAACAAAATATTTTTTTCCTATCAGACAAAAGATAGTTTTGCATAATTCAAAAAATGGTATCTTCCCAGTTCCAAGGAGTGAAACTATCAACACATGGGCAAAGTCATAGGTGCAGGAAGACATTCCAACTCTAGCTTCAAATAAAGTAGGGCACATACTATCAACTCAGACTAGGTAGAGCTTTAATTTTTTTGCAATCAGTGCCACAAGAGTTGTGTGATTATGCTACTGTTTAATAAAGAATGTGGCATCTTGGTGCAATACTTATTCTCGGGGAAGAGGGGAAGAGGTCCTCTAATAAGAGAAGTGTGCTGAGTGAGTCAATCAAGTGCCATTGGAAGAAGAGCGAACACTGTGAATAAACCAGTAATTGACATCTTGTGGTTACCCCCATTGTAATTCAATTAAACTGTATTGAATTCCAGCAGGGGAAAGCGGTAGGGGCACAGATCCTCACTGCCATGTCACCATAGACCATCCTACTGGCAGGCATTGGAAACCAATTAAAAACTTACTTATCCAAAATAACGCACTTAATGAACACACTGTCTGAAGAGGACTATAATTATCTTCTCCTTCTCATCATGAGCCTGAACAGGCAATATTACAAGCTCAAGGAGAAACAGTTGAACTGTCCCAAGAAAGTTAAATTAATATCCTCAAAAAAATAACCAGACATTTTTATGGGACTTTATTTTCCCATTGCTATCCACTGGCTTCTGCCAAAGTTATTAAGGCTGCTGTGTTTAGCAGTTAGATGAAGACACTCAGTCTTCTCTGAAATACAAGTCTCAGAACTGGTTGGCAAAGTATTTTTGTTAAAGCTTTGCTGGAAGCTGTACCTTCCATTCCCCAAATCCTCCACAAGTTGAATTTTATGGAATTTAATTGAACCCTGTACAGATTTTGCACAAGGGAATATAAGTTTCCTCTCTACTGAGCCCTAGTGAGGCTGCATCTAGTGTTCTGTGTCTGGGCTCCTCAGTATAAGGGAGACCTGGTGCTGCTGGAGAGGGTCCAGTGCAGTTCTGTGAAGATAACTGGGGAGCTGGAGCATCTCTGTTTTAAGGAAGGTAAAAGCTGAGGGAGCTTTTGCAGTCTTGAGAAGAGACGACTGAGAAGGAACCTTAAGAGTGTCTGTAAGGATCTGAAAGGAGAGTGTCAACAGGATGGACCAGGCTCTTTTCAGTGGTGCCAAGCAACTGGAAGAGAGCATTGGGCAGAAACTGATTCACAGAAGTTCCACCTGAACACAAGGAAGAGCTTCTTCACTGTGTAGGTGACCAAGCACTGGAACAGATTTCCCAGAGAGGTTGTGGAGTCTCCCTCACTGGAAATAATCAAAAAAATCTGGATGCAGTCCTGTGCAATGTGCAACGTACCCATAAGGGAAAAAAACCATGGACATTCCAGCAGACTTGATGGTCAATTTCCTCCTTGCTGTCAAAGGAATTTTGTTACTTCTATTTTTATCATTTAAATGCTTTATAAAGGGAAAGTTTCTACAATTTCTTCTTGTGGCTTCCCATAATTTGACAAGGAAAGGTCATGAATTCCAAAGGATATTTGTATTAACGTAGCTAATCATCTCTCTGTTCTTTCTGTCGGTTTTAAAGTCAAAGATAATGACTGATCCATTCGGTGGAATGGCCTTCTATAGAGGCTTTCTCTAGCATGAGTCATAGACCACATGTCAAATGGCTTATTTGTAATGTAACTGGATTCAGACCTCATCTCTATCTCAGCATTCCTTCACTTTCTTCTTTGCAATCTTTATCTTTAGCCTGTGATGACAAAGGACTGTAGGTAAAGTCAAACCCCAAACCAAATCTACTGCAAAATTGTTAAATTTCCCGATTATAATTTACAGTATTTTTAAGGGTGAAAGACACTTAAAAATACTGTAAATGCCATTCTTGTTGTGGTTTGCCCCATTGTATAAATTATGTGTAACTTGTGGGCACTTGGATATTTGTACTCGTCGATAATACTGGTGTAAAGGATCTGAAGTCAATAAATCTTTGATTCCTTTAACACTGATTTTGAAACATAGACTTGCAAATTCTACATCTGAAGAGTAATGGAAAAAGAAGCCATTTGTGCTGCACAAATTAAAAGACTTCATAAATACATGACATACCCGTTTTCTTACTGATTGAATATAGTCTCATTTTTAAGGTTATACCTTTTTGACTTGTTCATATAAATGAACTGTAAAAAAGATGCAGCCTACTCCTAGGAATGGCTTCTTCTAGGAATAAATCCAGCCTTAAGGCTGATATTATTATAAATAAACTAGGGCTTTTTATTGTTATTTTATGTAGATATATGCATTTTTTTACTCTTTTCAAATTAACATTGCAAATATTGGAACTATTTCTATCACAAAGTAGACCATTAATTTATTTTTGTCATGGCTCAATAATTTGATTATGTCTGTGTTGTTGTTTAAATTAAAGCTCTAATTTTTAAAAGAGTATGATTTAAAAGTAGTGATTCTTCTGTGAAACACTCAAATTCCTCTCTAAAGATTACAGGAGATAAACTTAATGATTAAAAACCCCTGTATTTATTTCTTGAATAAAGTATTAGTTTGTACTGATTTTTATTTCGACAAATATTACTGCACACAGTTTACAAAACATAATTGTTATCTGCATGGTTAAGACAGGTTTTCATCCATATTTATTACATGGTTTTATTAATTATGTAGACATGTCTGTACACATTATTTACATACCTACTTGCATGTGTACATACAGCCTTTAGACGGAAGAGAAGCCTTCAGTTTATTCCAGTGGATTAGACCTGTACCTTTTACAGCACCAACATCTAAAGTCTGAATGTCTTGTTCCTGTCAATGTGTATGGCAGTCCAGACATTATAAAAGGCTTTTTTTTTTGAAGCCTAAAATCATCGCTCTACTTCTTAGAAATGAAATTACTTTCTTTGGGGAGTTGTAAACCATACTTTGCAATAAATGGGTGACCGCAACATTTCATTGTTGAAAAGCTCTACTGTACTCAGCTTTGCTAAAGTGAACATTTTGATGACTGTAATAAGTGTGCATAAGATGTGATCCTCTTGCTTATCAAGAACCTCATCATGTTCAGTGGGAGTCCTGTGCAGAATGACACAACTATGTTCTAGAAGTTGACTACATTGGAAATTTTGTCGATCAGTCCCATGATATACACACTGTTGTAACTGCTCCTAAGTACCAGGCGGGGTAGTTTGTGTCTATTTGCCTTTTCAGCAATGATAGTTTAGGCCTATTTTTTTTACTAAAACCAAGTTTTATCTTGACTTTATAACAATGATAAAGAGATTGACAGTATCCAAGTTAGAAAACACCAATATATATGCAATTTTGAGTTCTGAAGACATGTATCTTGGCTGGTGGCCCTGCTAGCCTCTCCAGGTGACTTACACAGCTGGCTCCCTCATACTTGATCCATTGCAGCCATTGAACATCACTATTCTGCTTGCAATATTGTGGCTTCAGGAGGGTGAAAGGAAAAGAACTATTAATAGAGTAACTACGTATGGCTACACAGAGTGCCCAAAAGAACTGCAGAATTCCAGTGCCCAAAAGAACTGCAGAATTCCACCTGTAACCAGAAATTTAGACATGAAGTCTAAAGAAGAAGATGAAGTCGTTTTGTTCCTGTCTTGTGTTGGTTCCTATGGCCTTCGTTGTTGAGATTGTCTTAAACATGTTCTAATGTTAGGTGTGCAATCAGTTAGTTAGATAGTTAGATCTAGTGTTAGTAGTTAATAAGTTAGTTAGTTATATCTAGGGTTAGATATCTTTCTACAAGGATATGCTTAACTGGGCTTGACAAGTGTCCCACTTCTGACATTTTTTTTTCAATATATAATTAAATGAAATGTAGCAAAGCAAAAGACCAGTGATTTTTACCTGCCCCTTGGAGTCAATCTTGGCTTCTGCCAAAAGCTCATGGACTGTGGCAAAAAATTTGGCTATGATAGGAATGATGTGAAGCACTCTTATGAGAGCATTACTGAAAAAGATATGTCTGGACTAGGAAACTAGAGTCTCTGAAACAGCGAGATAGAGTTGTTGGTATCTATCTAGTAGATATAATAAGAGCCTCATAATATGGTGAAGTTAACCCATGATCTCTCATACAACTCTTTTCCCTCAGTATCCTAAAGGAAATAGAAATACAGGTTGCTCCTTTGTGTACTTATCAAAAGAATTACCTTACATCATAAGAGTGATAGTAGAGAAAGTAAAAGGTGTAAATCTGCATTCTGTGTGTAGTGCCAGAGGAACTGAGATGTTTGTGGACAGATGCACAGTTAATACAAGATAAGTAAATGATTATTTGTTTTACTGTTGGAAACATTGGGAAGTATTAGAAGTGCCTGTGTTGGGAGAAGTGCCTGTGTTAGAAGGGAGTGTTGGATGGTGGATGGATGAGAAGGCTTTCTGATTTTAACCTGAGTCTTTAAGAACATGGTCATAGGAAAATGGGTTTTGATTTCTTCTTGAATAGGTGATACATTCCATCTACACATTTAGTTTCTCAGAAAGACTGGATAAATGTAGATGCCTACTTTATTCTTTGTGCCTAGTTTTGCAGGTGTTTCCTGTTCATTACCATTTTATAATAAATTCATAGGAATGTTTTGGGTGAAATTGTGGTCTCATTAAACATAGACATTTTTTAATGGAAACTGGGGTTAAAAATGCAGTATTTTGTCAAGACTCACAGTCTGTTTCCTGTAAGATTTTCTTGTAATATATTGTTTGCAAGTAATTCTGACTTTTGCAACAATATTTGGGTATTTCTTATTACTTGGCAATAACTAGGATTCTCACAGAAACTGAATTCTTTCAGTCGTTTAGAGCCTAAATTCCAAAGCCCTGCACCTTTAGCTTTAATCATGGTAATCCCAGGGAGCAGGGCCATTGAGTAGCCTAAAATTCAGAGTCAGTTTTAAATATAATGGCCTTACATCAAAGATACTTCAACCTGCAATATATTAGAATATGAATAAAGAACTAATAATTGGTTTAAGTTGAGTACGGTCCATTTGCTGATGAGAAATTAAATATGGCTTCAGCATAATTTAAGGATTGTATTGTAAAGAATGTGCACTTGGGAAGAATCTGCAGAGGGATACAGAACTAGCGTTGCATCTAAAAAAAAATAAATAAATGTTTATTTAGGAATAGCCCCTAATTATAAATATTGAGGAGTGTCATGGTACCCAAACTATGTGTGATTATTGCCACCGAAAAGTTTAATTGCATATCTCTGCGCTGTGCCTCCTTGTGTGGATTGCCAGCGCAGAGCTGGAAAGCAGAAGGATGCCTGATGATCTCCTCTGAGCCCTATTTCCCTCCCTGCTTTGTAATGTAAATGGCTAGTTTGAATCCCACCACGGATCCGGGCGCTCAATCCCCGAGCATCGTCTCCGTTTTTAACCGGAAGATCACCTGACCGCCCCCTGAAGCTGCCCCTTGACGGAGGAATCTCGGCGGCGGCTCGGGCTGGGGTAGGTGGTGGCTGCGGGGGCCGGCGGCGGAGCCGAGCGCTCCGGCGCTGCCGGGGGCGGAGGGAGCGGGAGCGGGAGCGCCGGGAGCGCCGCTGCCTCAGCCCTGGAGAGAGGGAAAACAAAAGAGCTCAGCTGCAGTTTTGTGTTGCTGTGTCTGGCTTAAGCAGAAGATTCTAGACATTCGTGCCGAAAAATCAAAGCACAGCTGAGATTACATCTGCCGGGAAGATAATTTCTGTCCCCAGAATGGGCTGGATCCAGTACAGGTGGTTTGCGGATCATGCGAAGACAGACGGGCTGAGAGCCGTGGAAAGGTGGGATAAGGCGCTGCCTTCTCTTTCTTGCCTTTTTTTTCCCTTCTGTCTCTCTGGATTTGTAAAGCAGTGTAGCTGGAACCTGAGTCAGGGTCACTTAAAGAGATTAGATGGGGTTTAATCCCGCAAAACAAAACCAAAATGGGAGGCACTACTATGTTCAGACAGATGTTGAACCCAAACTTGGGCTGAGTTGGACTTGCTGTGAACGATCCTTGTGTAGCTTTTGATGTTGTCTTTGTTTAGAATAGTTCCTTCACAAAATACGAGGCTTTAGGACGAGCTACGTGCTTCTGTAACCAATTGTCAGATGACTGTTCCAATGCTAGTAGATTTTTGCTGGAGAAGCTACAAATGAAGGCTTTGGAGGTGAGTTTATGGAAATAGGAAGAGCTGTTGACTTTGAATTCCTTGTGATGTGGGTATGGTTAGAAGTTGAGTCGTGCTTGTTGTTTTACATTGTCTGAATTGTAACAATGGGCAGTTCGAGTGGAGCAAGTTTGAATGGTGTTTCTTCAGCAATACCAAATGCATTTCACTCGTATGTTCTTTGGCTTTTCACAGAAGGCAAGGAATTCCTTCTTTTTTTTTTGAGGAAAAAGCCAACAGATTTTTTTTTAAATAACAAAGAACAGGAGCAAATTAGCATTTTTATTTGAATGGTTGTTAATACCAGCATGCCTAAACATATAAAACATATCCCAGTAATTTCTCATTTCTCTTGATGGGCAGATGCATTTCTTTTGTTCCTGAATTTTTTCCCTGCCTCTTTAGAACAAAAGGCATTTCCTTTTATTAATTTTTTTAATGGCAGCAAGAGAGTTATATACAAATTAGCAATTTTATACAGGTTAATGCTCTGCTTCATTCTGAAGTAAACTGCCTTAAGGTATTAGGAGGAGAGGGGGTGGACAAACCGGGGGAGGCTTGACCGATGCCCAAGAAATACTGAATTCAGATGGATTTAGATCATACAGAGAAGCAGACATTTATCTGTAACTGGATTTCAGCTCCATGTCATGAAAAATCTGCAGACTATAGCAGGAAGACTCTTAGCAACCAATAAATCAGATTTGTAATGGGCCTTTAAAAATGTCTGTGAGGGGTGACTGCCTGGGTCCCCTTTGGCCAAATTAAGATGCAATCTGACAGTACAGTAGCATCTGTGTGCTGACATTTTCTCGTGAACCTAGTGAAAAATGGCTCCAGATCTCTTCTTCAGTCCCCAAAAGACAGTTTCTGAATAGCCATGCATTTTCCCCTTGTATTGTTTGTTATAATCACCATTCTCTCTGGTAATGTCTGACTGGCTTGTTTTGCTTTGCTTTCTTTGACTGTTTGACTGGCAGAGGGGCTATAGTGAGCAGTGGTTGTTTTACCTGAAATCACAACCTCATGCCAATACTATTGCTTATAAAAAAGAAATAATTTTTAAAAGAGTGTATTGCATATGAGTTGTATAAATACTGCTAATAAAGCAGCTTCTGCCAGTTCTGCTGGAATTAGGTAAGTGGGTTGAAAAACATGTGTCTTTAATAATGTGCCGCCCACAATACAGGTGAAAAAGAAATGCCAGCCGGTGGTGAGTGCAACTGACAGGTAAAACTGAAAATCCTAACAAAAGGCAGTGGAATAAAGTCCTTAAAGGCCAGAAGTATATGTACAGGTACAAGTGCTTGTTTATCCAAGGGAGAAGTTCACATTCAGATACTACAAGAGCGAGGAGGGAGGAGGAGCAGGGGAGGCACTCCTTTAATTGTACTACAAGTGTGCTGGTGGAAAGAGCCCCGCATGGAATGGCCATTCAGTGTGATTCCGCAGCTCTGCTCCAGCGTTCCTGAGCAGCAGCTGCAGCCCAGAGGTGGGAGCAGCCCTTGTCCGTCCATGTGTGGGGTGTTTGCAGGGGGTGAGGAAGGGGACCATGTTTTTCCAGAGGGATCTGTGCCAGGGGATTCATGGGGCGACTGGGAATTTCACTCCAGTGAATATCACTTCTTTAAATGTTCCCTCAGATAAGGTAGCACCATAGCACAAAAGTAGGGCAAGTAGTAGGCAGAAGGGTAGCTGTGAGAAGTTGTCAGTAGTATGGATCCTCTCCAGAAAATGTGTCCAGTGTTTTTTGTGACTGCCTAATAGTGCCTACTATTTTTGTTGGTTCTTAGAAAGGATGTCGTGTGCAGTACTTATAAAATCCCCAAATGTTGCTTCCCAGACTTGTTACAGTCTTTTGAGATTAATTTTCATGGACCTAAATGCTTCCACTACTGCTGGAAAGGAGCAAAAAAGGAACTTTAACACTGCGTGCAGATCCCATTGCTCCTTCTGCACAGGTAGATAATTTGACAGTAGTAAACACTTGCTTCATGGAAAGTGACACAATTGCACAGTGGGATTGTGAAAAAGAAAACAAACATCTTGCAAGCCATCAGACAAGCAGAAATGTCAATGAGAGATGTTCAAATAAATAGAGTTAAAAAGCTTTGAGTGACAGAAAGATTCCAGATGCCTTATTCACACTGACCATAGTTACAAAGCACTGGAATGCAGCTGCAGTTTCAGGTTGTGTATGTACATAAGAAGAATAAAATGGGAGTCTAAAGCTACAGGCAGAAAAGTTTCCATAAGAAATTAAATGAGCAAATTTAACCCTAAACAAACACACGCATCCAACTAGGAGCATTGTCTATTGATTATGTGATTATTAACTACAACATTATTTAAAGTGGGTTTTAACAGTTAAAATCTGATTTAAGCAATTAAGCATGACTTTTGACTTTTATTGTCATTACGAAATGAAAACTGCCCAGGGACTTTGCTTGGAAATGCACATTTTCTCGTGGTGCAGCACTGACACACTGGACCTCTGTAAACGGGAAGGGGAAACAGAAATAAAATGGTGGCACCAGGAAGATTTCTTACCATCCCTTTCTGAAAGCTATGTAAATACATCCTGTGCATAAACATAAAGGTCAGGATTGTCTTCTGGTTCTGATGAAAATAAATAATAACAAGAATTAGAGACGTTAGTATATACTAACAGTAAAAAAGAACTCAGACCCAGAATATTGAAGTCTGAGAAAATTGTATTTACATTGAAGCAGTCCAAGTAGCAATTGCCAGTGTTCCAGCTGACAGACTCATCAAACAGCCCACCTCTTTCCCATTTCAGTAGCAAATGCCTATACAGAAACCATCATGCTCTCACTGCAAAATAAGCTTAAGAACATTAAAGGCCATATAGTATTCCCAGCTGCCTTAATGCAACCAGCTTAAATCAAGTTTGTTGTAAATGATGTCACTGTAACAGAGCTGATTGTTGCCCATAGGGCCAAGAAAAGAGTATGGTCAGCATAATTTACTTTCTTTTTCCCCCCGTAAGAACATCACAGCTATTCCTATTCCTCTGTCATTGCTTCCTCATGTATGCAGCTTATCCCAGACCCACATGTGTGTCAAAAGCACCAGACAAAAATTTCAGAGAGATCTCTCTGATCACTGTAGCGATTATTTTCTGACCACATTATGCTGTGGGATAAAGAGGAGGATGGTTCTTTTGGTGACCTTTGGTGTTTGTGAACAAAGCATACCTGTGTTTAGACTGACCACTATTTTGTAGAAAATGAAACATCAGTAGTAGAGTTAGCTGAAAACTGTAAACTGATAGAACTGATGGCTGGATCTGTTCTTTCTCTAACTGTGGAATGTTAGGTTGACTTTTTCAACTAAATAAAGAAAACCACTCTCACTTGAAAACATGCAAGATGCTTCTAACCTGACTTTACAATCTTTTTCCTGTCACCCTTCTAATTTCTTTGTATTTCTCCTCTCATACTTCTTTTCTGACTCTCCACAAGTTTTTTTATTTATGTAAACTTTCTTGGATTTAACCTTACTAACCGTCTATGACTTTTACCTTCTCCCCTAACTTCATGCTATGGGACAGTGAGAAGCAATTTCTGCCTTCAGGCCTATCTTCAGTCCAGGTGAAGTCAGAATGTGGTGCTGGGGAACTAGGTCATAGAGAGGTGCATATCCAGATGCCTACAGAGCACAATACTCTCAATCTCATCAGTCTTCCTACAAAGAAAAGGAAATTTTTTTTTCATTTCAACATCAGCCAAGTATACTATGAAGAATTTAGCTAATATTCCCATGCTTCAAACTGCTGAAGGGAGCAATGAAAGCTGGCTTTCTTGGGACAATTTTATAATCTGAATCTTTATCCTGAATACCTGTATGATCATATGAATAGTACTAAAGGAGAGTGGGGTTTACGGCTCAGTTCTGCCTCTGCTGAAATTGGTGCCAAGTTTTACTCTAGAGATGAGACAAGAGAACATTTAGTAGAGAAAATCTGATCTTGCAGAGGAGCTCAGGTTAAATACATTTTATCGCCTTCCTGGCGAAGAAAACAAGCAAACAGCATTGACAGTGGGTGATCACTGAACCTCTAAACCCCCTAACGGTTGTCCCTTATGAAAATATGAACAGCAAAAAAAAAAGTGCCTGGGAAAAATTCTTTAATCTGAGGGTATTAGGAGTTAAGTCTTTACAACCATGAAAATCCCCATTGACAGAATTGCTCATAACCCAGAGGTGATGGAATACAAATGGGCATGGATGTGGGAAGCTTTGCAATAGAGAGCACATCACAATAAAAGCTCTCTTTCTCAGTTATCCTTTCCTTTCCAGTCAAATAAATAAACTGCAGTGAAGTACAGTGTGAAGAATTATTGCCACTAGAGTGCTTTTCTGATGACAGAGATGATGTAAGCTATAAAAGTCTGTCCTAGATAACAGAAATTAAAGATTTCTGGAAGTTTGTAAAGATTTAGGAACTCTTAGAGTCTGGATTGATTCAAGCAGACTAATTGGATATGGATTGTGTAATTTCAGACTTGGTCATCTGCTGAGAAACCTGCTCTGATGGGAGCACAAAGCTTTGGCACTCCTGTGCTGCTCCTGCTCTCCATCTGTCTCCTCTCCTGTCCTGGCTTAAGTCTTCAGGATTGCTCATGACATTGGCCAAAGTTATTGGAGTGATTCTACTCATCTCTGTGATGGCAGAAGCCATGATGGATCCAGGAGGTGATAATATTTGTAATGAAACATTGGTGAGCAGAGCCTCTGCAGGGACAGGACCTTCAGGGCAGAGTTCTCTTTCATTAAAGGATTTTTCACCTTCAGAATCAACTTCTTGGAAGAAATTCTGAAAGGTAACTTGGCATCACCCTGTAATGCTATGCAGTCTGATACAATCTAGTATTTTGTATTTTAACAGTGCACATGACCCAAAGAGGTGTGAGGAACAGTGCCTTTGTCACTAATTATGGCTCTCTATCACATGGTTGGAATCAAGAATACCTAAAAGCAAAGCTTGATTATGACACCAGCCACTGGAATATTCCATAGATCTAGAACTGGGGAGAATTGTAGAATAAAGGAGCTTGATCAGCTCATAATTGTTCACTGTTTGATCACATAATTGACTGGGGTGACTGGAAGCATTTATGCCTCCGTCTTCAGAGCTCTGCAGCTCCTGACTGACAGAAGGAGACTGCAGTTTTGGTGTTTCTTGTTCAGATGATGAAATAGAAAGAACTTCTGGAAAACACAAGCAAACAGTTTGTGGAAATGCGAGTATCATTGCACCCCAGAAATCCTTATGGGATGAGTGGTAGCTGCCCCTCGGACAGCACTAGGAGGAATTTGCGGCACAAAAGGGAAGGGTAACTCTAAACTTTCCTAGCTTTTGCATGGCTGGATTTTAAAACCTGGAATAACTGAGGGGATAGTCTGTTCCCATTCTGTCATCGCAGCCGTCAAATGCTGTTGTCGAACCAACTGCAGCAACATAACCATCAAAAAACACCTGCCTGTGCCTATTGGAAAGTCCTTCTGAAAAAGGAGGAGTGTGCCGGTAGGGAGCTCTTTATTGTGTTAGGTTTTTTCCTTCTGCAGATTCAGCAGGTGCTATATATTATCCTTTACAACCTTCAGCCATTTGGAGCTAGGACACTGTAATTATGTTCCCTGTCCATGGAAGTCACTGACTATTACTGTGTGAAATATGAGCTCTGCTCAGAATTCAAACCTAAACTGAGGAAGCATGTGTGCTGCTGTTTTCATACCAATGGAATAACGCCAGTGTTCATTTACAGTACTGTTCATTTACGCTAGTAAATGCTCTCTGCCCCTTAAATGGTGGAACTTGTATAAAATACCTTACTGCTGATATGTAAAGAAGTCAAATTCCCAGTGTTTATAGCTCTCCTACAAGTAGTAGTTTACATTTGTGTAGTTAATTTTATAAAAAAAATTCATAGGGGTTCACTCCTTTGTAAATGTGAAAATAAATTGAGAGGCTGGGACAGAGAAAGTACACAACCATTTTTAAACAGAAGTAACTTTC
>WAAG01038860.1:0-11782 GCA_013390105.1 Tichodroma muraria | reverse complement strand
GCTTCATCTGCCTGAAATGTACCTGAAGGCCCTTCAATAAATATATCTGGTTTGTAGTCCATAATTTTGTCTGGCCTCTGTTTTGAGGTAGTCCCAAAAAGGCAACAATGAAAACAAAAGGCTCGACATCCACTGCTGTTCACATTTCTGGGACACCTCACCTTACACAATTCCTCTACTTACACCCATTTTGGTGGGGTGGAGGGGAAGAGCAGGTTTCTGTCTGCTGCTTGCCCTGATCTGGTGGCTTTGGTGACTTGTTGTGAAGTTAGTGTACTTTCTTTCTGGAAAAGTTCTGACTAATGCCCAGCTGGAATTCCTCCATGACCTGAATTTCCCCAGTGAAAATGAATTAGAAGCTGGCTGGAGGCTCCCCAGTTTTGCTTTGTGTCATGGACATGTACTTGATAGCCCTGAAAGCCCTCACAGAGCAGTAGCAGTGCATCTTTTGCTGCCAGTGCTGTCAAAAACCAAAGAGATCCCAGCCAAGATAACAGAAAAAGACCTGGGGGCAGAGAGGAGGTCAGCAAGGGACAGGAACACACCACATTCACAGGAACAAATGGCAAAGGCTGGAGGCAAAAATGCCCCTTTGATGTTTCAAAATGACCAAAGAAATCAGTGCTCAGCAATCAGCCTCGAGACAAGTTTGTTGTTGCCTTTTTGTGTTTTAAGCAAGCAGTTTTGCACCCTCAGCAAAGGAAGGGGGGAGTCAGTATTTATAAATGAATGTACATGGTAGGCAATTGTATCAACAGTGAGAAGGGACTGTCGTAATCTGAAGATCAGAAGCTCTCTTAGGCAAATGAGATAGTGCTGACACGTGTGGTATCATAACTGTTGCCATTTGCTGCCACAAATTCAATTATCTTGAATTTATCATGTCAGGATGATGTTAAAAGTACTTCCAGACCCTAAGTGAATAGATTTACAGCATTGAAATATTTATGTTGGAAGAAAAAATCAGTCAAGTGACCTAAAATGAAGTAACTGTACTTCATATATATATATGAAGGCTGATTTTCTGTGATTAAAAAAAAAAAAAGACTAAAAAAAAAAAGAAAAAAAAGAAAAAAAAGTAAAAAGTGAGGTTTTTTTCAGTTTATAACAGGGACATTGTAAATCAGTACGGTTTAAGTGTTAGAGTGGAAAAAAACTATTGAGACTAGAGACAAAAAAGGGAAAAAGTGTATTTTAAAATAGAATCAATGAAAAAAGTCACACATGTAGGTGAGCTGTGCCAAACTACCATGCACTGAAAAAATATGATATTAATATCACCTCACTTGGGACGAAAGTTAACGCTTGCTCTTGATCCATGAATTATGAAAAAGAGGCGAAACATTATAAAGAGTGGACTTTCACAGGAAAAAAATATTGAGGAAACCTAAGAAACAATTTATGAATGCTGTTGGTAGTAGCCCTGGTCCAGCTGTTCTGAAGGCAGACATTAATACAATTATTCCAGGGGTTTCTGGAGCGACACTCAAGCAGGTTTGCTTAGCAATAGTTGAGGAATAACTCCTAAAATAAAACACAGTAAATGAAAGATAAAATCGTTCAGCATTTATTCAGATTTGTGTCTTCTCCATTTAATGGTTTTCGTTTATGTTTGCACAGTTCCTGTACATCTATTTCTACTTAGAAGATTAACACCTTTCCATCCCCAAATCACTGTGGCCTTGGTTAAGAAATATTTTAATTATTATTAATCTACATTTCTGAGGGAGAAATAAACAAGCTGTGGTTTCATTTGTTCTGTAGTTAAGTTATTGATGCTGTGATTAAGATGTTAACTGATTTGATGTGACAGCAGGCACAGAAGGCAGAGGTACTCAATCATAGAGTCACAGAGCCATGGAACATTAAGGGATGGAAGGGACCTTAAAGAACATCCAACCTCAATTCCCTTTGCCATTGACAGGGACGCCTCCCACTAGACCAGGCTGCTCAGGGTTTGGGTGGAGTATCAAGCTGGAGTGGCTGGAGACATCAGGCTGGAGACAACCTTCCCCTGGGTCAGTGGGACAGGATGGACATGATGGATGTGATGGATTTCATCCAAGGGTGCTGGGACCTGGACATCTGTCACCTCTGGGAGGTCCAGGGATGGCCTTCGTGACCAAACAAAGGCGAATGTTGCACCCCTATTCCAAGAAGCCCGAAAGCTCAGCTGAAGGGGAAGTGCCAGGCTGGCCAGCCTTGCTTGGTGCCAGGGAAAACCATGGAGCACGGTCCTGGTGTGGGATGGAGAAGGTGCCTTGGGGCTGATAGCGCAGGTTTAAATCATGCCTGACCCACCTGATGTACTGGGGAGAGATGGCTGGAGGTGTCTGGAGGAGAGAGAGAGTGTCCTGTGCCTGGAGTGGGGCTGGGGCCTGGGCACTGTCACTGTTCCCACATCCACGCTGGACAATGATGTCTCAGGATGGGCAGAGAGACAGACAAAAATCCTGGTTGTATGGTGGGACTCAGAGGCGTTTGGTCATTCATATTGGCGTGGTAGCAAGAGAGGCATCACTGAGCTGTGTCTGAGACCTTTCTGGTTGAGGATCTGCCCTAGTTTAACCCTGCCAGCAGCTCAGCCCAGCCCACCTGCTCGGTCACTCCCCACTGTGGGATGGGGGAGAGAGTCAGAAGAGTTAAAGTGCTAAAACTGACCATGTGTGATGAAGTGATGCAGATTCCCTAAAATAAAAAACTAGTTTGCAACTGAGAAGTCTTCTCTCCCCTCTTTTCTAACTCTGCTGGTATAACTGGGAAATTTATTAAATTTATTACACTGGACTTGAAGTGATTTTTCCTAGGAGAAGATACTTCAGTTTATTTACAGGTCATCTACCAATGATTTCAAATGAAAGCAGAGATGAAAAAAAGCCCTCTCTGGGTTGCTCTTCAGAGATAGCTTAGGGGGAAGCTTAATCTTTATTTGTACTTTGAAATTCTTAATTTAAAAAAAAAAATCAAAGTAAAGCTGTCTTTTGTAGTTGATAATTTGTTCTTTCAGCGGGACCTCAATGCTCCAGCATGACAGAAAATGACCCTGTGCCTTTACAAATATAATATTTTTCTTATTACTAGGTCAGTTCCTATAAGAATAGAGGGAAATCTTCATTTCATGCATATGTTGCACTATTCATGTGCACTTTCAAGTACTTTTTTGTGGGTTTCCACAGAAAGTTGAATTGTATTTTCTGATTTAAATGGTGTTTTTTGTTTTCCAAAGATTTCTACCTTGAGTTCAGGATGTCACAATTAAAAGACAGGTGACAGAGGCATAATCTGGAGTCTGATCAGCCTAGGAGGAATAGACTTTGTGGACTTAGGTGCATGAGGACCAAAAGTTTAAATCTTAATCTATACTGATTATTAATACATTTGTTGGCATTTTCAAGATCCCATTACCTTCTTATTTTGCCTTTTACTCTGGAATAGTTTCATTGTACATAGCTTCATCTTTGGGAAATTTGTGGGACTCTGCATTTTCTCTTTTCTTTCCTCTTTGTTTCTGCTTTGAAGATGTGTGCAGATCTCAGGGTCTGAGATACCGAAGGCAAACTCAGTTTGTTAAAATGCCAGTGAAAGCTGATTAAAATGCCTGTAGGTTGCAGAAAGCACCATAAATGGGGCAATCTCTTGGATGCCCTTGCACCGAAAAATCTTGGATGGGCTATTCATCTGTCAAAACCAAAACCTTACAAATAGATCCTCATTTGGTAAATCATCCAGAGCTGGTACCAGCTCCTGAGTGGGAGCACGGATGTTGTATTTCACCCTGACCTAAACACCTGTCAGACTGCACTGAGCTGGCCTCTCAGGTACCAACAAATCATGACCTGGCTACGAGCACGCTGGGACATTTTAATGTACTTTTTTATAGCTGTAAAACAGATAATGACTTCAGTATATAACAGATAAGGGTTGGGTTTGTTTTTTTGTTGTTGTTTCTTTTTTCTTTTTTTTTTTTTAATCCAGTAGGCAGATTGCAATCTTACCCTTTCGCCTTTGTCTTTGTAATTCTGCATTGGAAGCATGCTGCTTTCAGAACAGATACCCTATCAAAAAGTGATCACAGCACTAAGGGTCACTGTCTGTAACGAGGAGACTGAGACTCATCTCCCATCATTGTTTGTAAAAATTTAATTTGACAGCTGCAGCACGTAACGAGGATACTGAGAGGAACGTTTTGAGGCTAACATCAAGACAGTGTTTCATTTTAAAGACAGGGAAGTCCACTGGTTTCATTAGGGGTTTGGGATCTGGGAGGTTAATTTCAAATCCTCTCTCAAAAACAGGCTGCACACCTGAGCTTGGGTAGTTCACTTAGGTTAGGATTTTCTAAGGGCACAACACAACTGAAAACACTGGGAGGCTTTTTTTTTTACACTTTGCACCTTCACATAAGCCTGAGGATTTGGGTGCAAAGGCCCCAAAATCACAAGCGCTTTGTCCATTGTTTTCATTGAAGTGACCAATAGAACAGCGATTGAATTCTTGTCTCGAGAAATTCTCAGCTTGAGAAATATCTCCATCCTTCCCTAGGAGGTTAAGCATGGTCAGCAAGGCAGAAGACAGTGAGGCCAGGCCTTGTGCCACCTAAGGATACACCTTAGCCACAGCCACACTGGCTCTACTGGTCTGTGACCACCTCGGGAAGCCCTAAGGGTGTGAAGCAGAAAGGCTGGGCTCCAGACTGCCAGAATCTCAGCTCCAGCAAGGACCATGTACAGAGGCCTGAGCTGAGGCATGCAGCTCCTGCCGAGGGTGGCAGAGTGGTCCTCCCAGGTGGGGAGTCCCAGAGGGATTTCTGGCAGCACAGCTGTTCTCACAGCAGGCTGGTCCCAGGTTATGCAGCTGTGCCATATCAGAGCTGTTTGAACACAGGCAGCAGAGACCCCAGGAAAGGGTGTGGGTGTGGAGTTTGCTCTCAGACCCTTATTCAAAACACAGGTCTTCATCTTCTTCCACCTCTAACCCCTGTGTGGAAGGTTACCTGTTTATGGGTCCTGTAACCCTGTTTAGGGGTCAGGGCAATCCCCAGTACCAGTTCAGACAGGGGAAAGAACGAACCGAGAACAGTCCTACAAAGAAGAACCACTGTGGACACTGGTGAATGAAAAATTTGGCATGACTCATTTTGCCCAGCTGCAATGGACACAGAACTTCTGTGAATCTGAAGCCAAGCCAGTCAGAGACTCCATGATGTTTCCTCTGCCAGGCATGAGCAGATTCATTCACGATGGAATTTCATTAGTGGCTGGGGTCTCTCCACAGCAATTCAGAAACCTTAGAGTTGAAAAAGACCTATTTGTACATTTTTGTCCTCCTTCTCTATAAAGGCAGGGTTAAACCCTTTGTTCAACCACTCTAATTTTGTCTCTCCAGCCTATTTGTCTCAGCCCATAGGTTTTTCATCATCCCTGAGGGAGTGCTCCATGGCATGATGCATTCCACTTCTAGGAGCTTATCCAGACACTTGGCTTAGATTATTCCTTGCTTAATTTTCATCTCATTAGTTTTGGTTATACTCCTTTGTGGTACCTGAGATATATCTTTTCTCTGCTTAGTTTTCATATCCTTCAGCTATTTGTTAATGGCTATCTTGATGCCTTTAAAGCATTCCACAGCCAGACCATGTTTATTTAGATCTTTTCATCTTCCTTCATAAGTCAGTGCCTCCAGCCCACTTTAATCATATCAGTGGCTTTGCACTGACCTCTCTCAAATTTACAACTCTTCTCAATAATGAGAGTCTCAGGGCTAAACACAATTTTCTGAGAACAGCCATATACTGCAGAGAAATAGTTTTACCTGTGATTTCAAGTGTGATGTATTTGCAGCTGTAAACTATATTTTCCCCCTGCAGTTTTGCATTGAAAGGTCTGTTTGCTGTCAAGATTACCTAATTTTCTATAAGACATCCACATTTTTTTCCTCCCTCAGATTCATACACATCATGAATGAGAAAAATATTTCAGAAGATTGTGGAGATCAAGGTCACATGGAGCTCTCACCCAAACAGTGTGGAAATATATGGAGGGGTTTTTGTATTTTTACTCAAGAAGTCAAAAAAATGGGCATAGTTGCTATATCTAAGCATCAGACTCAATGAATTGCCACTGCATACAGGAGAGCTGAGAAAGGGTAATTGCTGTATTCCTGGCAGTTCTTGGGCTTTAGAATTTTCACCCAAACTGGTGATCTGGATGAAAGTCCATGCTAGTGGAGATGGAAGAATTTAGTGAACTTTGTAAGCCACCCTTATGGAAAGATTCCACAGTGAAAATCAGCAGCTTCAATTCAATGTGACAAAGGAAAAAAGCCAGCAGAGGGTAGCAAACAATAAAATTATCAAGGTGAGAGCCACAGAAGGTTCATTTTAAGATTGCTTTTGTTAGGGGCATACCCTGAGCATGAACTAATGGAGTTTTGTTATGTAGGGAAATGTTTGCTGCAGCTAAGAACATCAGTGATGCACATTTTTTATTTAGAAAGACACCCACACCAGCAGAGGAGTAAATGGAGATTTGATTTGTCACTCAATGAGTGATCTGTTGTTATTGTGAGATCAACTTTTTTATTATATCTTCCTTTCCTCATGGTGCAGATTTGTTGTCAAGGTTCTCTCAAGTTCTTGGATAAACTATGCGGGACTTTTAATGGGAAAAATTCTGACTATGGCAAAAGTGGTAAGTGGAGAACAAATCATGCTCTGCAAAACTTCAGGCAGGATTATGAGGAAGAAATACTGTACTTCTTTAAGATTCAAGTTAAAACCCACTTTCATTGCTAACATGGCTCAGCAAGCATGCCTGTTATTTTTAGCTCATTTTTTCTACAGATTAACTACTGCAATGATCACACTGTATAACTTGTCATAAGAAGTACATGTTTCTCTTGAATACAGAAAAGTGTCACAAAGTGTAGATGACAGAACATATAAATTATGGGTGTTCTCATAATGTGATAAAATGTAGACCTCTTTTTCTTTGGTGAAATATTAGATATTCAGTACTTTATCCAGATTTTCTTAATATTCATCTCATATTTGTCTTCATTTTGCCATGTCCTCCAGTGGAATTCATGTGATGAACTAAATGGCAAAAACATAGGAGTCACCCAAGATTTATTTAGTGTCAAAAAGGATATGATTGAAAGGAAAAGGGGACTGGATGTTTACTAGGTGAATACTAGCAGCACAGACTGTCCTTTGATCTAGTTTTCATCTTTATTTCTAACAACATGGAGCAACTGGGTGTGACAAAAAAGGCCTTTAGAAATGCCATGTAAACTTGAACACTATAAATAGAAATAGTAACTCATTTTTTTTGGGTTCTCACCTCTGTTTGACTAATGATTCATATGAATAATCAGTATTCAGTCTAGTGGTTTTTCTGTGGCTCAGTTTTTAGACTAAAAGAGTGTATCCTTTCTCTGTTTATATATACGTATGTTTATCCACGATGATTTATCCATGGCCAGAGCTCTAATGTGGAAAATACTATCACAAAACATTAAATTTTTCTTTTAATGAGCCTGGTTTTCTTGGAGGAAGTCTTCATTTTGTATGTGATTCCACTGCAATTAATAAAGCCTCAGATTCTAACCAGGATATAAATGGATGTCTGATTACTTATGTATTCAGAGCAGTTATTTCTAATTTAAAATACAGAACCTAATCATGTCAGTTCCTTCATTTTGGGAGCCTTGCTCCTATGTTTTACCATTTATCACTTTCTTTCAAATTCCTGCAGATGCACAGAATGAAGAAATGGTGAATTTTTCTTTTATATTTCCTTAATGCATTTTGATAGGTAGGGAGTAAAAAATTGTCATCCACATCAGTGTATATAATGGTGAAATGGTATTTTCAACCTCTGCTAGCTGAAAGAAAAAAAAAATCATAAATAAGTAAAAGTTATGAGAACAGATATTTAATTGAGACAAAGCATAAATACCCAGGACTTTGATAGATGAAAAGTGGAAGTCTCTTTGCAGAGTTAAAGAGTCAAGGAGTAACCACAAACAATTCAGGTAGGTAAGTTGGTTGGTCACTTAGTTACAACCTTTGATCTCCAGATCTTCACCTGCCTGTCCTGGGGAGATGCAGCCTCAGCATCGCTTTAAGGCTGTGACCTCTCCTGTAAAAGGTCTCCAGGCTTCTAAAGTTTTATCTCAGTGCCCACTGGAAGTCCTTTAAAGGTAGCTGAACAGCATGCAGCTCTTGTAGACACTCTTATGTGCTGCTTATTGATGTTTTTAGGGATCCTAACAATTATGGATAATAGTCCCCCAGAAATTGCCAAAGTCAGAGGAAGATCCTGAAGGCTCTTAATCAAAGCTTTATTGCATTGATAGAACTCTACAGATTTTATGCCAGACAGAAAGTTAATCTACATTTAACAATTATTGTGAAAAATATCCTTATGTGGTGGGGTTTTTTTTATCTTTTCCTCTTTTGGTCTAATTCTTGAACAGCCAAGTGTCAGCTCTGATTGCCAGTGACGCAGCATCCTTGATGGCGACAAGGCCACCGTCTCATCCTGCCAGCTGTGGATACCATCAGTTCATTATCATAGGGTCCCACAGACACAGCAGCGTCTCAGCTTTTCGCTGTCAGCTCAGCTCAGCTCAGCCTGGAAGGAAGTGACACCGAGACCCATGGGATCCAATGCACCACCAGCACTTCAGAATCACCACCCGAGACGACGACCACACGCAGCTCTCCTTTCAGACAGCCCCAGAACAAAAGGTGTAATAAATAAAGATAGTCATGATTATTCTAGGCTAAGTCATACCAGCTTTTCACACCCAGGCATCTTGAAAAAAATCAGTGGGATATCCACATAGGAGCAAGGATACACTTGTTATAAGAGAGACTAGTTTGCCTGAGTGCATTTATGAAACACTAATCAAAGAGAATTGAGCTCTATAGTCTTTCCAGATACAAGCCTTCACCTAAATTCAACAGGACTTGTCTGTCCATAAGAACAGCAAGACGTAGCCATGATCCTCACAGTCTTCTGCCTAAACTGAAGCTGTCATAATCAGGTACTAAATAGGATCACTGAGAAGTAAATCTGAGTCTGCTGCCAGCCCATTACAAGTCAGTGTCTGACTGCTTCAGGAAGCACAAGCTCAACTGACAGAATTGCTTCGTGCTCAAATAATAAAACTGATGTAATTCCATAGCATTTCTCCAGATTTATAGGAGCTCTGTGGGCAACTTAACAAAATTCAACCTATTATTTTTAGAGAACATACAAATTGAGGCTTGGGACAAGTCTATACTGTTCATATTTAGTAATGACTTTTTCTCTTAATGAAGCACCTTATTTACTTGTTCAAATATATTTTCAACTTTTGCTGCAGCTTTGCTGAAGTTACAGACTTTCCATTGACAATAAAAAAACTATTTGTGTATTTAATTCTTCCTTTGCAATGTAGAAAAATGTTTCATAAGTGCTTTCCACGCAGCTTTCAATGTAGTTGTTTTGCTTTCTTTCTGCTTCTCCCCTTTTCTGACTTACTTTTTCTCAGTTGTCACATTATATATTCATAAAAGTACAAAAAGTGTGAATTGTCACTGTCATTGTTTTGTTCTTCTCTCTTTCAAGAACTGACACCTGTGATCTTAGTTTAGCAGCTAATTAATCAAAACAATTATCTTAGCAGTGTTCACAGTATGAGAAATGATTGGTAAAAATGTGTGTGTCCACTGACATACTTGTATTAGCCATTTCCTAAAGGCCTATAATGGCATATAAATCCACAGTTTTTTGTAGGAGGAGTGCGAGGAGTGGCACTCGCACTTCAGTAATTATTTTCAGCTGTCAAGAATAAACACTCAAATTTCCAAACTCCACAAGGCTGACGTTGGACTCATCCAGAACGAGCTTCATACAGTGAAACTATCATAGTTGTCATGCTCTTGGTCCCTCCATCAATAACAGGAGTTACGCTGTGCTGCCTCTGAATCTCTGACACCTTTGAGCAGCTGAATGTCTGGGCTCTCAGGGTGAGAAGGGACCTGTAGAACAAACCTTGTGCCACCCAGGGCAGGACAACTCCCACCCAGAGGCAGGGAAAGGAGAGAGGAGTGGGGTGGGGCCCAGGAATTTATCAGCAGCTCAAGTTCATTGTGCCCAACCACAGGCTGAGTGTGGGAAGAGCAGCCTCCTGTAGCCCAGAAGCCACGCTCTGGTTGCTGCACCAGAGACTGCCTGGCACTTGGAGGAGAAATACTGGAGCCTTGATTCAGTGCTGCCCTGCAGCTTTTAATTCTCATTTGTTTTTGCAGCATAGTAAATCTTCATGGCACCACATCCTACCTGCACCAAATTAGGCAAATACTGGTGTCAATATACCTTCAAGCTTAGAGAAAACAAAATCAAGGTGCTGATGGGAATGTTGCCATGAGATCTCAGGGAGGCAAGGGATAATTGCACACTGAATTCAAGTGACACTTCAGTGCTGTTATGAACAGAAGTGCAAGTGCATTAGGAATTCTTGGATGTGCTCCTTCTTTACCTCCTCACCTCCAGTAATCACTTTTTCCTGTACATGTGTACTCTCTCACACATGCTGTTTTCAGAGAAAATTTTCAGAAAGTCTAAACATGAAACTTGAGTCATCCTTCAGTTTTGGGCTGAATTTGAACTTTTTACCTAGTAGTCAAAAAAACTGCCTGAATATACTGTTGCCTTGTTTCAGTCCATCAGGTTCCACAAAGGGGCCATTTTTGTTACAGAAGCATGAGCACACTGCGGTGGGATTAATCATAAACCTGGGCCTGCGAGTGTCTGTGCGTGTGAATGATGCTTTCTGTGAGTTGAGCTGTGACCAAGAACAAAGTTAAGGCCTGAGCCTCAGAAAGCAACCTCTGTGCTCTCCTTTAAATGCCCTAATTCATCTCTGGGCAAAGGGCACTAGAACATACCAAGCAGGTCCCCTGAGGTACCCGGTGCCGTTTGTGTCGTGACAAACGCACAAGGCGAGGGCTTGTGTCAGGTGTACTGTGCACTCCATTGACAGCTTGGGAAAACTGTGACACTCTTCCAACATTTCCTGCTTCCCGTGTGGATGAAAAATATTTCGCCTCCAAACCGTGTGTGGCTGGGTGCGTTAATGTGTCAGGGAGAGGAAGAACAAGGGAAAAGCCCAGCAAACTCCCGTCCTTTCTCCTCTGTTCAAATCTGAGTGTGAACTGGTGTTTTAAGAGGAAATGTGGCAAAAATTATCATGTCTTGACAAAATTCCTGAGTTTCCAGTCCATGGGGAAGGGGCCATCGTGTGCTGTGCAATAAAACTTCGCAACCTGTAATTCAGCTCTGCCTGCTTTAAGGAGCCACTCAGCCACTGAGTACCGTGAAAAGCAGCCCCAAGAAAATCAGCTCCAATGGGCTTGTCTAGGGCTAAAATATTGTGCTGCTCTCAGTGTAAAATATTAGTAGCATTAATATTAGTACTAGTATTATTTCTGCCTACACCCTGAAAGTGAGTCTGACACCGGCCTCTTAGACCAAATGACATACTACTAATTTTTGGCTTGCTGGAACAAATCAGCAAGCTTTTTAAGCAGTTTTTCTGAATAATAAAATTTAGAAAACATAAGAAGGCAGTACAGGCCCAGGGACATCTTTTGACACATTATTTCTGGGAGGTTCCCTAGTGTGTCACCTCTTGTTTCTCTTCTTACATGGAACAATTAAGCCAGCAGATAAAAGTCTGAATTTAAACCTTATAATTCAGACCAAGTCACGTAAAAGTAAAAGCTTCATCT
>WAAG01038847.1:9263-29207 GCA_013390105.1 Tichodroma muraria | reverse complement strand
TGATATCCAATCTAAACCTCCCTGTCTCAGAGATGAGCATCAATCACTGCATTTTAGGCACATGTCAGAAGCTGCTGCTCCTGGCACCGAGTTCCACCTCGGTGTGGTGCTCGCTCCCCTTTAAAAGCAGTAAGTGCTTCCTTGGCTCTGAACCACAGTGCCAGGCCCCATTCCTGCAGCCCGGCGAGGTGGCGCTGTCAGCTGTTGGTGGAATTGCCTTTTTCGAGTTGAGTTCACCGTGTGAAGATGTTGAGGCTGGGCCAGGACCTGCACTCTGCCTTGGGTGAACAGATAAAGATCAGCAGTGCCTAAGTGTCAGGTTAGCAGTGGATGCTCTTGCTCCCTAATAGTCTGTCCTGAACACCCCCAATGTGTTATGCTCTGTGGTTTGTTGTTTCATGTGCACGTAAGAATAGTTTTGTTGGAAGATAGGGTTGGTTTGCTTTTATTTCTACCCCCTCCAGGCTTCATTTTATCTTTTTTAGCTTACCAATGCTCACTTCAGTGAGTGCTCACAATATTTATTGTACTGCCTTCACTTAACATGTGCTGGCCAAGCTCAGCTCTGCCCCGGGAGCACCTTGCGTGCCTGGAGGAGCAGAGGCTTCAGGACTCAGTCTCACATACCTTCACCTGATTCCCTGCAGCTTCTTGCCAAGGAGAAGCTGATGGCAAATTGTGTTGACAGGCTTTTAATTAACAGTTTCTCAGCAGGAGCTGTTCCTATTCCTCCTAAGTCGCAACAGAGTGACTTCTGATTTGTTAGCAAGCCAAAGTGTGTTTGTAAGAAAAATCTTTCCACTTTGTAATTTCTTGAATGATGCCTTTCACTCTCAATGTTTTAAAGCTTCTGATCTTGCAATTAAGGCTTAAAGCTCATTAAGCTAACTCACAAAAAAGTTTTGCTAATATGAAGTATATAAGATCTCCTATTTTTCAGTCTTTAAACTTTTACTTTTTCGTGGCAGCTTTATTTTATACAGCAGTATTAATCTGTGTAGACTGTGCACAAGACCTCTTGTTCCTGAGAGCTTTTTAACAGATTTTACCTTCTCCTCCCTGCTAAGTCTATTTTTTGCTTTTTTCCTGTGGCTCCTTCTGTTGTCCCATCTGTTTGGTTGAACTGCTTTATTCTCTCCTGGTGTTTGGCATACAGTCATCCTTTTACCTTCTATCCTTCACAGCTTTGTTGAGTTGCAGTGGTGTAGTTCAGTTTTGCTTCTGCCTGCCTTTCACTAGGAAGTTCCAGGATGAGCTGTGATTTTTTGAAATTGAGAACTGTTAAAAGTTGTTCCTTCCAACTTTCCCTCTCCCCCTCTTTTTACTTTATTTTTATTACTGCTTGCACATGCCATTTATGGTGCTGTTGGCATTTGGGAAAAACACTGTAATGACTCTGGTTTCTTGCTTCTCAGAATCTCCAGGTCTTTCCATTTTTCCACGGTTTCCAAAAGCTGTTAAGGTAGCTGTCCAAGTAAAATGAGCTGGAAAGATCTCAGTCCTGCAAAATGTATGCGTATAATGGATTTCACTTACTGCAATCACACATCTCTTTTCAAGACCAGCCCCAGTGTATAAAATAAGTTCAATGATTCCTGAGACCTTTTCAAATACTAGGAAGAAAATTAACTGGGGAGGGAAAAGGGTGGTGTAGAAAAAATCAGTTTTGTAGCTGTGGTTTTATCAGCACTCAGAGATTAAAATCTTGCTAAGATGGTTAGTTTTTAAGAGTCCAGAAGAGTTGTGGTAAGCAAATATGTGTTAATTACATCAGTATGTAAGACCTGTAAGCAGGAAAAATAAAGAGAGGCCTCTTTCTGTGAGGAAATAAGCTCTGGGGCAAAAAGAAACAGTGGAGAGGAAAAAAGTTACTTTCTGTCAACAGGTTTGAATGTTCTGTCATAAACAGAACTCAGTTCAAAGGATCTGGGAATCTCGAAAGATTTCTTTCAAGACTAACCAATTTCCTGCAACACGCTGTCAGTGCTAGGAGGAGGCATCTCTTGCACATAAGAACAGCTGGTTGTTTAAAAAAGAAAAAAAGGCATGTGTGTGGGGGAAGCAACCCCCTCTCATCCCTTATATAGAGCAGTTTTCCACAGGAGAATGTAGATCTGTGGAACAGGGCACTTCAGCAAATTCTGTATTCTTCAGACTGTCATTTTGCAAGGAAAAGTGTGTTTGGATGTTTTCAGGAGAGGGCTTGGGTTTTTTGTATTTTTATTTTTGCAATGAGTAATGACTGCTGAGGCTTTATTACTTTTTTGTTTACTGTGTAGTGGTATTTACAGTTTTTTTAGTCTTTATGATCTTAAGAATTGTGAATGTATTAACCCTGTGTTAGCAGGAGCAAGCTTAATTTTATGGAAAATGGAAATCTTTATTTACCTGAAAGTTTTGTTGTGGAAATACAGTTAATTCTATTGTTAGGGTAAAGGCAACTTCTCCACTTTGTTGTTGCCAATTTGAACTGCCTTGTGCGCTTGCCTTTAAAGAATAACTGATGCTTCCACATCTGAAATATGTATTTGCCGCTGTTTTGTTGTTTGCAGGAACCACAGATATCTGAGGATGAAATCATGAAGAGCAAGCAGAGTGGATAATAATGCTTTTCCGAAACCGTTTTCTGTTCTTGCTGGCCTTGGCAGCCTTATTAGCCTTTTTGAGCCTCAGTCTACAATTCTGTAAGTGTCCTCATGCTTTGTTTTCCACATATAGTGGTCTATAGGTGTGTTTAAAAATGGCCATGATTACATGTTGGTTAAGCATTCTTTCTTTATTGAAATACTTGAGTTTTTTTTTGGTTTTTTTTGGAAGGATTTTTGTTTGTTTCCCAAAATAAGAAACATAGTTTTGTGTGCCATGTAGGAACCTATACAGTCTAGAGAGTTCAAATCAGGCTATTTTATTTAAAAAAATCTGCATTTTGTAGTGCAGTTAAGTAATTGAATGTGATTGAATCCTTCCATGAAAGCAGACAAACCACACTGGAGTGAAAACTGCTGCAATTCCTATTTTGCATTGCATCAGACCAGACGGGATTGAGGAAACGGCTGTGAGAGGTTTGAGTGCTGCAACTTCTCCTGATTTGTACCCTCACATCAGGAAACTTCACGCAGTTGGATTGGTTCATCTGAAGTGGTTGGTTTGTTTAAGAACAGATAAACTGTGTTGTGCTTCAGATGAATTTATTGTGGGTCAGTGCAGAGGGCCCTTGCATCCTGATGACTGAGCAGGAGGTGGTGCTGAAGGCAGGGCAGTGCAGGTGACAGATGAGCACTGTGCCCTGTGGCTGATTATCACCTGCTTCAAGAGAGAGTCCATTTCCTAGGTAAAGCCATGTTTTGTGATAATGTGGTCTGTATTAATGCACAGCAATGTTTAGAATTAGAAGGTATCTTTTGCACATGACAGACAACTTTAAAAAAGGGAGGGAGAGAAGACGGAAGAAACTTTGTGGTTTTCTGCTATTATTTTTGTGTGCTTAAACTCATCTGCATGTAATAAAGAGACCTGTGGCTCTGAATTGCTTTTTCAGCCTCCTCTGGGCACAAGCCAGGGGGTCTGATTGCAGCTTGTTTTGCCCCTTAGGCTCCTTATAGCTCCACCCTTGATGTTGTAGGGTTGGTTATGAATTGTGCATAGGGTGAAGGTCCTAGAGGAGCTGCAGCTGAACTATGAAACTGAATTGTTAACTGAAATGAGTTTTATTTAGAGATGAGGAAATAGGCATTTAGGAGAGTGAATCACATTTCATCTAAAGTTAAAATTATTTTCTGCTTCATTAGAACGTAACATTTCTGCTAGAGATAAGGATGTTTGAGAGGTGCTTTAAAAAGCCTGTAAGCTGCAGCAGGCAGCTGCTGTGAAGCTCAGTGCTGATACCAACACTGATACAGAAACTTTTACATAATGAGAGCTGCAGTACTGTCCACTGGGAAGCAAGACATTCAGGTAGCCTGATACTTTAACTTCTACCAGCTTCAAGATGTAGAGCAATTAGTCCAAACTTGGAGCAGAGACCATCTCTACAGCAAAAACAAAACTCTCTTGGATCACCTTGTGCTTCTAGGTGAGCTGTGTCAGCTGGGCAGGCTGCAGCTCAGCAGCTTCAGGTGAGTTATCAGTGCTATCATTTGTTGCTTTCTTTATCAGGAATGTTGTCACATCCTCATAAGTGCCTGGTTCTGTCAGGAAACACTGTTTTTTCACATCCTCAGAGTGTTTAACTTTGGAATTGATGAGTCTGGCTGTTCTCAGCATTCTTCAACACCAAAATTAGCATGAACCCCTCCTTCTCCATCCAGCACTTAGAACTTATTTGCAAATAGGGTAAAAGTTGAGCTATTTACCCCTACTTAGGCAGAGCATCCTGTTACAGGCCCCTTATGACAAGGCAGATATTGGGGTCTGGAGCAGTTCCCCAGTGGAGCTGGTGCGGGGACTGGAGCACAAGTCTGATGAGGAGTGGCTGAGGGAGCTGGGAGTGTTTAGCCTGGAGAAAAGGGGGCTCAGGGGGGTTTTATCACTCTCTATAACTACCCAAAAGGAGGTTGTGCAGAGGAGGGGATCAGTCTCTTCTCCCAAGTAACAAGTGGTAGGACAAGAGGAAATAGTCTCAAGTTGTGCCGGGGGAGGTTTATATTGGGTATTAGGATAAATGTCTTCACCAAAAGGGTGGTTTGGCATTGAAACAGGCTGCTCAGGGCAGTGGAGGAGCCACCATCCCTGGAGGGATTTCAAAGACACGTAGATGTGGCACTTGGGGCCATGGTTTAGTGGTGAACACGGTGCTGAGTTAATGGTTGGTGTTGATCTTAGGGGTCTTTTCCAACCTAAATGATTCTATGATAATATGATTTATGTTCATGGTATGAAAATGAATGTTTATACATTTAGACTCAGGAAAATGCCCAAGCCACTGATTTATTTTGTTTTGTTAGAAGGGAGGTACCTCCTGAAGCATTTGGAGTGGAAATGAATGTTTTATGCTGTTGTGAGATTGTGAATCTCTGTTAGAAAGCAGTGCACAGCTTTGTGGAGGAGGGCTGGTAATTTTAAAATATGCTGCTGCTTTTCTAAGCATGGAATGTGGAAAATGTCTATTCCTTTCTGTGATAAATTTGTTTATAAAAGCAAAGCAGTAACACTAAATGTATAATTATACAAGTGGTACATATGTTCCTTTCTCAAACTTCTGCTTTAGAGCAGAGCATAACTCCTGTAAATGCTTGATATTTTATCCCTCTTATCCACGTGTGAAACTGTGGCATTTGAAGCCAGACTTGTGAGTTGTAGCTGACTCTGAAGCAAAGGGAGTAGTAAAGGCCAAGCTCAGCTGATTTTCTGTAGGTTCTGACTCAATTTTACAAACAGCCCACACTGGGATGGCTGACAAGGTCACAGTCTGGCTCATGCTTCAGCTGTGAGGATTCAGGAGTTGCTTGCAGCAGTTTGCCACCCAGTCAAACAGAAAAGGATGCTGGTTTGCTTTAATACACACTGTCCTGGGAAGGACCTGGGACTTCTGTATGAGCAGTGATTTCTGCAGCCACAATGAAGTGGAGGCGATGGGTGGTCATGTGAGCAGTCCTAGTTAGTCTGTCCTTGCTTGTAAGGCAAACTCCTGAGGCATTTGTTTCAAGCTAGTATTTGTCACATCTCGAGTTTAGAGGGAATGCTGGGGGAAACAACCTGTGTAGGACCTCAGAATCTTCAGTATTGGTACTCTGGGGATGGACCCAGGATTGACAGGAAACTCTGTCCCTGTTATTATATTTGATTGTTCTTTGTCCCTTTCTATTCTCTTGTGGTTTCTGAGTTCTGTAGTCTGTTTTCCTGTGTTGTTTTCACCACAAGGCTGGTGCTCTACATGGATACTAGCAGTTCAACTCACAGGGTAACTCATGGAGAAAGTTTCCTCCAAAGTCTCTCTCAACAGCTCTGAGAGCTAGAAATATTCTCTCCCACCAGCAGTTGCAGTGGATGGACATGGACCAGTTGGCAAGGGTCCAGGTCAGAAGCTGCCCTCAGAGCTCTGTCCCAGGGGTATGGCAGGCAGCTCTTGGAGCAGTCGGTTTACACATGTTGTGCGCTGGCTTTGCTGGCTGCATCAAATGCCAGCTGCACCTTCTTCATCTCCTTATCCTGGGTAGAAGGAGACATAGAAGCAGATTGCTGCACAGCTGGAGACTCTTTATAAACTGTAATAGTCATTCTTCAAGGTGATGTGATGCTGTGGATCCTGTAAGACACACTCCTTCCTGCCAGGGTCCTCTGTCCTGTACGTTCTGGGCAGTGGGGCACTTGGCTGGTTCTGCTCTTGGTCCTTGAACGGGAGCAAGAGGCACAGGGTCTGTGTATGATCTTTGTCTGCCCACGGGGCTGGCTGCTTTCCTGGGAATTTCACAAGGAGCAGTAGGCTAAGGGAACTTCCTTCAGCAAGTCCTACTGTTTTCAAGATCTGTGTATTTACTGAGATAAATAATGCCGCAGGTGTTTTTTTTTTCTCTGAACATACGAGATGGATGATGGGAGAAATGCATTTGAGACACATTTGAAAATTTACTAGAATATTCTAATACCTGTTCACAGATTTGTCAGATTTGGTTACTATTTCTAGTAGGCACATAGAAGACTTTTAACAAGGAGTTCATACTTGCTGAAAACATACAAGTCTTTTAACAGTTCTAGGTGTCTTTAATATAATCGTGTGGCCTGGACATCGAAGCAAAAGGCTGGGGCCAGATGTGCCCTCCAGTTCAGTCTGGCTGTTAATGCATTGTACAGAGTTAAACCTGGAGCAATCAGCAATAGAGGGAACCTCTCTTGAATGGCAAATACCGCTGGATTTTGTACATATACGAATTTTTAAATAGTGTAGGAAAATGACAAGTGTTAAAAGTTACCACGAAAAAAATGTTCCACTGCTGGCTAGAAGAACACTCTGATATCTCTAATGGATAATTATAACAATGAACATTTTTGTTTGGGAGACCCATTGGATCGGGAAACTGGTTGGCTTTCAAACCAAATATGACTGGCAGATTAAAATTTTATTAGGAATTGTCATTATTTCCTTCTTGTTTTATGTTTGGGGCCAGATCTACAGAAATGAGTGAAGTATTTTTCGTATAGTGTTTATCATTTCACACTTTTTTTTTTTTCCTCCTCCTTGTTTATGTAAATGGTCATGGTTGCCAAACAATTTAAAACTTCAGCATTAGAGACAAAGGGAGAGCTGTTTTTGATAGACTTGTCTGTTAAGGCTGTTCTAAAATGCAATTATATTGTTTCTATCTAAAGTTTTTGGTGCTTTGCTTTGTCAGAAAAACTGCAGAATGGAAAAATGACCTGTGGTAGACTGTGGGCTGCATTTTTGTCTCTGTAAATACTATCTGTAATGCTGTTGATTAAAAATGGGCAATTGCCTTCTGTACAAACACGGAGAATATATGTAGGGATACTTAATTCTTTTTTGGCCAGAAGAAGTTGTTTCAGTGGCTGAGGTCTTTCTTCTGTTCTGTGCAGTGTAACATGCTGAGAGCAGCGCATTTGGAAGGTAAGTGCAGTGGTTGGGGGCAATTTCTGCAGTTCAGGGGCAGAGGATGGCAGTGCACCTACATCCAAAGGATGTGTCAGAATCCAGCTGGGGTCCTGCAGCCTCAAACTAAGGAGGTAAGGCAGAATTTAGGACCCTGTCAATTGGACCTTGTTAATTGCATTGGTTAGCCCCTAACTGAGGTCGGCTCAGGAGCAGGAGTTTACAAGTAGGCCTGAGGAGCAGCTTTCTTTTTCCTCCAAAGATTGAATTGGTACCTGAGAACAAAATTACTGGGTAATCACAGGCCTTTCATTACACTAGAAACATCTGTGACTGGCAGCAGAAGCCTCAAGGTGGGTCTCTTTAGGATGTTTCAAAAATTTGTGCATGAGTTTCCTTGAAAAAACCAAATGGAAAGGCAGTTTAAAAGTTATCTGTTAGGATGCCATGTGTATGCTCTGTAAATTTCCTTGACAATGATTTTTTTACTCTGTAATCAAAGGAATGTAAACTAATTTTTTCCATGAAGTAAATACTTTTATTTTGCTTTGTTTTTTTAGTATTTTTTTTCCTATTTACTGAAAGCCTAAGGAAAAAAGTAACAGTCATAAGAAGAGGACTAAAATGATAGTGGAAAAGCATTCCATTTTACAGGGATGCTTTTTATAACCCTGTGGCTGGCATCAGTTCCAGACTGTCCTTCTGAAGGCCCTGGCTCTCGAGCAGCTCTTGCCCATGGAGTTTCTCTTCTGGTTTAGAGTTTGTTTTCCCACATGCTTTGATCAGTGGCTTAGGCTTGCCTTTTGATAAAAAAGAATTTTGGTGACTGCCACTGCTTTTTAGGATGTTGGCACTGCCCCGGCAGGGTGCTGGTTCCCATGTAAAGCGTGGAGAGCTGTTTTATGGGTTTTTTTGGAGATTTTTAAAAATACTTTCTCTGCCTTGATGGGTCATGCTTGGATGTTGGTGCATCAGCATGTCTGGAAGTGACATTTTGCTGTTCCAGTAATAATTTCCCTCTACTTTCTGTCATTTGATTTCTCACTGGAGGTTTTGGTTTTAAAGATGAGTCACAGGAAACAGAACTTGGGATTTTCCACACAGAAAAGCAGTAGAGCTTTAGTTCGTTGGCTTGAGCTTTGCCAGTAGCTCGTACTTTATGAGGACAGTGTGGGCATCATATGCAACACTGAGGTGTTTGGGGTTTAGCTGAGAATTCTCACCATGGCTTCCTTCAGCCCCTGCTGGGAGCCAGAGCCCTGGGGCAGTGGCTGCTGGGTGGGTATTGCATTTTGCTGGTGTATACAAGTAAATATATTTAAAAAGCCGCAGCTTTATAATTCTTGATGTGGAGAACTTGTTTTTGTCATGTGTTAACCAGCATACGAAATTAAAAGGAGAGCAGATATCTCCCTTCATGAATTTTGCCTTCAAGCTCATAAGCATGGCAGATTTTCCACTCATGAGAAGTCTCTCTGGGTTTTGTTTTTTAGAAGTGCTAATTTAATCAGAATTTAAGATTAAAGGGAAAACCTACCCACGAATAATAAATCCAAGGCTCTGTTCATTTTAGCACTGAATGAAGAGAACTAAGTGTAAATACAGAGATTTTTGTTAAAGATCCTTTTTATGTTTGTAACTTTTTTGTGATTTTTCAAAAGTGGTGCTATAATGCATCAGTCCACAAAATGAACCCCTGAAGGGAAGGGAGACTTGATGAATACTTGAGAATGATACCATGGGACAGTCTTACTTTCTCCTACAAAAATAGAGCAATCATTTCAAAATAGTTGCTTTAAATATAGGTGAGGTTAAACCGCTTGAGACAGGATTTGACCAACAGAAGTTACTTGTCAGGCTACAGAACTTCATAATTCTTATTTAAATATATATTCTGACTTCATCCATGGTGGTTAGTTGGACTGTATTTTAGCAGAATTATTATGAAATGCTAAAGCACGTCTTTGAAGGCTACTGTACTTGATTCTGTAGTGGTAGGTCAGGTGACCTTTTATTTATATAATAGCAAATTCTTTTGTTCTTAAACCAGTTCTCTGCCCTTCCTTTTTCACAGCTCTTGAAAGCCGAGTCAGGCTGCCTTACAGGTCACTGCAGGCACGTTTTAGAATGGTATGTCTGTCTTTGAAATCCAATAAAATTATTCCTAGGATTTTTCCATATGTTACTTCTATACCAGGCTAAACTGTGTTTTAACAGCTGAAACATTGTTTTTAAATTTGGATATTCACCCTATTTTGTTTGTTGAAATAGCAAAAAGGAAATATTGTTTCTAATGTGCAGCTGTTACATTCTGTACAAGTGGTGAGTCAGTTAACTCACGCAGGTGAAATCTGCACGACATAAAGCCTCAATTCTCACAAGAGCATGGCCCCTTTTTGTGGGGTTTGCATTCTAGCTCTTGTCTGGGGTTTTCAGGATAGCAGATTGCAGTGTAGGGCCCAGTCCCCCAGCCCTGACTGCCAGGGCTCTCTGGGAGATGGGCTCTGGGCTTTGCTCACCTGTGGGTGAGCCAGCAAAGGCAGAGCTCACCTGTGTCTGGTTCTGCCTTCTCTGCTGAGCGTTCCTGTTGGGACTGGCTGGGCACTGGGCAGTGATTCTAATCCCTGAAGGTTTGCTCTTTCCATAAGCAATTTCTCAGCTGCTCATCCCCTTGCTACAGGGCTGCTTTCCCCTGTACTTCTGTTTTTATCATGTTACAGAGATGATGGCATCAAAACAAAACCTGGATGTCAAGCTGAGAAGGCAGACACAGCCTTGTCACTTTGCTTTGTTTTAGTAGGAGCCTTTTGTTAATCTTTTGCTGACCACTCTGATTTTTGAACAGTTTCCTGAGAATTCACAATAATTCACACATTATTATATTATTTGTTACCTATTAATTGCAAATGAATTCATCATACTTTAATAATTCGCTGTCCTTTGTTTGAGATTTGGGTTCTGCATCTTCATCAGATCCAAATTTCCTTCTCTCCTTGTTCAGTGAGCAGAGGTTCAACAGGAGGGTACCAGGAAAACTACCTTAATGTCACTGGGTATAATGCAGTTGTGCTTTCCCTATTTCTATGCTATGTGCAGTCTTCTGAAAAGCATGGAGGGCTACTTAAACTTCATGTTTGATGATAGGTTTGTTTCTCTGAGCTGTGCTTTGTGCTTGCCTTAATCCCCACTGTGCTGCTGCAAATTGAGTTGAAAACCATTGAGGTTTATGGATGTGCTGGTTCCACTGTGTGTATCTGAGAGAGAGATGCTTAATATGCTTCATACAGTTGTTCATGTTTCTTCTTAGTCCTTTTAATTTTTCTCTTGCGAGTTGTCTTTCAGGCAGTTTTGTTCTTTTATCTGTGCTTTTGCTGGTATCTCATTGCTGAAATGACACAGTGACTGACTTAATCCAAAGCGTCTTGTCACTTGACTGTGAAGGGTTTTGAAAAATTTATTGTGTATTCTTGGGTATGTGGCATTTCTTTGATTAATAAAGTGTCTCAAACTGTACTGATTTTAAAGATTTTAATGACTACAGGCAGTTTTTTATTGCCTTTTAGTTTTTTTCTAGTAAGAGTAATCTCTGTTCTCAAAATTAGTTCCCTTTTAGCTTTTCAAAGCTCACTCTCTGAGAGAAAAACAGTGCTTGTACATACCAAATGGGATTGTGGTTTATTTTAAATGAGGCAGAGTCTAAGTAGTTAGTATTTAAAAGACTGGGGCTTTTGTGGACTTGCTGCAGTGAAATACGAAGTCCTGTAAAATGGAAGTGATCTCCCTTCATGACTTTTGTGAGATGGTTGGATTAAAAGAACTGGAAACATATGTGGTGTAATTTTGGGTTTACCAACTGTGCACATTAATGCTGAATGAAGACAAGAAATAAGATTCACTGTCTTCCCCTAAGCTGTTTTATGGCAAGAGTCCCAAAGATACCAATAATTCTCTGATCCAGAGAGCACTGTTCTGAATTCCTGAGATTAATGACTGGCATGGAAGGCTTCCCCACCAGAAAAATCTGTCAGGTTCTACTGTATTAAAAATGTTGTTTTGAGGTTTGATGCTGACAAATCCATGGCAATTTTCTGTGCCTTGCCCTGGTGTTGACAAGGACAAACAAGTGAGCTGGCTTGGCTTGGGTAAGCAGCGGCATATGGTGTTGAGATCACTTCCCTGAGCAGGTCAGTTTGTGGACAGAAAGCAGTTGGGATTAGATGGGAAACAGAAAAGTGCTAATTTAAATGCAGCAGTGAAAATATTGATTTGAATTTGTAAGGCTTTTTATCTTGGAAGGACACTGCACTAGAGAAGTGCCAGATGTCTGTGGATAGTGTCTGGCTGATGACATTAACATATTAAGCAGTTTGTGCCCTGTGGCTGAGCTGCAGACAAGGTGGGTGGGTGCTCCTGCCTTTGGGCTGGCAGTGCTTTGATCTCTGCCTCCAGCCAGGTGAGCCGGCAGGGATGCTGCAGGGAACGCAGGAAGCAGGTCAGGAGAGGTGATCAGAAGATGCCTTCACCAGTGAGCAGATGTAATTTGTTGCAGCCCAAAAGCTGCTGCTTTGGTGTTTTGACACCAGGGGAGCAATATTTGTGAAGGTGTGGTGGGCAGAGCTAAGGTGTGATTTTAAGTCCCTTTATTTCTTTGTTTTCCCTGTGTATTTTGGGATTCCTATTTCAACAGCTGGATGTTCTAGTACACATCCTAATGACAGCTGACGTGAATGTCAAAAGACATTCTGAGTGTTTTGGGATGAATCTTCTCCCCGTTCTGAGTCTAGGGAGAGCCCTAAGGAAAGGAGGCATCTGGGATGATAGAAAAGAGTAGTGCATGCTTCCCCTTTGTGCAGGGAGTACTCATAGGGCTTCAGCTGTAGACAGCTCTGTCAGCAACAGATTGCTGGGTAACAGAACAGGAACAACCCTTGAACTATCTTGAACTCTGCTTTATGGGGCATATTTTTGTATCATGCCCAGCTGCTGTAGATGAAGGATCAGTGAAGACTGAGGATTTGTAGCCTGTGTTCCTGAGAAAATACTTTCTGCTGTGTGTTGTTCTGCTATGCTGAATCTTCTTGGCTGCTATGTTGGTGTTCAGTTCACGTGTGAAATCCGCCAAGCATCTTTTTGTCAGTCGTGTTGCAATCGATGCTGCACAGCTTTCCAGTATTTGTGGGAATTGTACAGAACAGAAGGAAAAAAACCAAGACAAACAAATCCCAAACTAAAAGCAAAGGTCCTCTCCCCATGGAAAAGGATGACAGAGGCATTCAGTACAGTGTATATCAGTGTAGAGCAGTTGATCTTTATTTTGAGACAATGCTATGGAAATGGGAAGAGTTGCCAACCATTTCTGAACACAGCTGATAAAAGCTGTTTTGTTCCAGGACAATTCAGTTGGATTGGTTCATTTAGCTGCTGCTGAGTTCTGTAGACGGAAGCAGGACAGTGCTTTAAAATCTTACTGCGGTGCTCGTGAATCTTGTTGGATAAGTACAGTGGGTGGATCTACAGTATTTCTAAAAACCATGCACTCAGGCCATAATTCCCCCGTTTAGTCTTTGTGTACTTAATCCTTGTTTGGTGGCCCTCAGGACACTGATTTGATAGAGCTGAGGTCTCCTCACTGCATGATGGGGCGTGGCAGCTCTCAGCAATAGGAGGGACTTCACCAGAGCGTGGTGGTTTATGGTGTTTGTTTGTTTGTTGCCCTTCTCATTTGGGAATCCCAGTGAGCCTGTGGTGGGCCAGGATGAACATAACTGCATCAGTGTGAGCACTGCTGGGGCTCCTTTTGCATCTTGTCACTAAACAGCCTGGAGAAGGAGCAAGATGTGACTTGAGCAACATGTTTATAGAGCAGCAAATCCGTCTGCTCGTCTGGATGTCTTGTGGGAACCTCCCCCACTCCCTCCAGACCGAGTGCAGAGCCAAGCAATGGGGTAATTAGTGACATGCTGGAAAAGAGAAGCTTTAGTATGCATGTGTATTTATTTTAAAGAAAGTAGTATATTACATTGATGAAGATAGAAATCTCTTCTTTGGTGAACATTGTAGAGTTTCAATGTTGTAGGAAAATACAATAAAATACAGCAAGTAATTTTTCACTTTGGGAGGAGAAGTGGAAAATGATTGCCATCTCTAGAGCTTGAATAGGCTCAGATTTGCAGTCAGCATTGCTGTGCTGTTGCTGTCAGGCAGAAAATCCTGGAAGCTGTTTAAGCAGTGCCATATGCCCTTCTGAATTGCCCAGTGAAAAACAATGGGGGGCGGAGGGAAACCCCTAAAACGATAAAGCTCTTTTCAGAGCCACATCTGGACCTAATAAATGCAAGCACACACTGTACAATTTAATGTATCTGCTTAAATTAGGTCTCAAACACAAGAGTACAAAGCCAGCCATGTTGTGTTTGGTGCAAAAAGGCTTTTCTTAGCATATTTATTTTTCTCATGTAAGTCCGATTGTGACCTTGTAAAAAAATCTGCTAGCCATGCAGCTAATGCAGCTGGAAATAAGAAACCTGTTTCCTGCAATACTGGCGTTTAAAGCTGGTAAGCCTACCAGGCATGGTGGTTGTGTGTAGTTGTTCTATTTTACCTTTGAACATGAACACATAAGTACTGAAATCTGGTCTTTTGCCCTGACTGATATGGAATAAGGCCCTGGGTCAGTACCTGTGAGCTACGGGTCCATGGGCAAGGGCTGCTTTTGGCAATTGCCCCAAAATGAGGAAAACCTTTAAAGAAAGTTCATAGCTTGTGAGTCAGAAAATAGGCAGACAAGTGGGCTTTGCCCCACTCCTGGAAAGAGGTAGGAGGGTTGGCTATTTCTGTCCAACTCTGAAAAAACAGCTGAGGAGAGCAGCCTATTTATGGTAGTTCTCAGTTGCCCATAGGAACATTTGCATCTCCAATGGAAAACTTTAGGGATCTGAAAACTAAGAAGGCTGTAAACTCAGATGGCGTTAGACTGAAGAATAAGCTTTTGGTTGCATTTCATGTAAGAAAATGACACCGGGATTGATTAGATAAACTAAGATGCACTTGCAAGTTGTAGCTGCAATTGTTTTATGATGGTTCTGGGGAGAAAGTGGGGACTGTGGTGAGAAAACTTATACTGGGGTGTATGTGTAGGCTTCCATTTCCCTTGTGCGTGGCAAGAGAGCAGTATTAAGTCTTTAAGTTTTTTTTTCCCTTTTGTCCTAGTGTCTGCAGTTTTCTTCAAAACATGCACATTAAAAATCTAAATACTCTAGAACTCACACTGGTTCCCCCTTAATCAGATCTGTCTTCCACTGGGTTAGCTGAGGTACATCTGCAGCCTCCTAGTTTCCCTGAGTTCCCATTTTCTGTTAGTGAACCTATGATATACAGGATGCTTCACAAAATTTACATTTCCTACACTTTAAACAGAGAAACAGCATTTTTATTTCTAATTTCTCCTGGGTATTTTTCCAGTTGGAGGAGAGTGGTTCCTCGTCTTGGCTGCCCTGCTGCCATCTCCAGCATGTTTCAGATGGAGACTAACTAGCTGAGTTCTCCAGGTGGAGAAGGGCAGGAAGGGACCTGATGCTTCAGGCTCTGCGGTGACTGAGTCTGCAAGGCTAAAAGTAAAGGGAAATCCACCTCTTTTCTTGATTAAATGACAAGAAGTAGTTGGGGGAGGAAATGCGACTGTTACTTCTGTATTGTCACTATGAAACTGAATATGTCGTTTGAGGAACTGCATGAGAAAATACAAACAGCACTTAACAGAATTTTAAAAGCAACGTTTTTCTAATATTGACCCAAGCAATGCAGAAGTTTGCCCAACAAAGATGAGTGCACCAAAATGGACACACACCCTCCTCATCCACTGAACTCCCTAACTATGTGAATTTAATCAATTTCTCTTGACAGGTTAAAGTTTCTCTCTAAGAATTCAAAATATTATGTTCTTTTTCACAAGTCTGCTGCAGCATTCCTCGTGGTCTTCCAAAGTAATTGTTTTTTTTGCTGTAGGAAGGGAGATGTCCCTCTTTATTTGATAGGATCAATAGAACTGTTCTAGTGGACTTTAATTTCTGGTGTCAAAATATGCTGTGCTGAAGGCCACGGCAGAACTGTGGCTCTGCAGTGTGAAATGCAGGTATTCAAGGCTGCTGTGGCAAGCATTTTTCAGTACTTTTGATTAGAAACACTGCCATGGAAAGAATATTTATTCAATGATACCTGCTACTTGCTTTACTTTGTTGCTAGCTTGTGCTACTTGCTAAATACTTTGTGAATATTTTTTTAAAGTTTGTCCTAGAACTTGACATGTAGGCTGCTGGCAATAGGATTGTGCTGTGAGACTGCTTGAAAAGTCTCTAAATTACTATGATTTCTTTTACAGAAGGAAAAACAGCAGCAGTAGTCACAAAATTGAGTGGGTTAAACAGGTACATGTGTCTGGGCATGTGTCAGCCCATAACTCACCACTGGTGCTGAGTGTTTGCAAAGTGTTGGAAGCTCAGAGGGGATCTGTAGTCTGTGTTTGCTCCCATTTGGCTGCTTAGTCAATCCCATGAACTTGGAAGTTCCTGCCCTCTTCCACACTGAGGCTGCTGAATCTGTTTGAATCACCCATTTTCAGAGTTTGGGTAGGTAACACTTCAAGTGTGTGAGGAGGGAAGTGCTTACCTCTGCTGCCCTGCCACAGCTGCAGTCTGAAGGTTGTACCTGTGTCACCTTGGAAAGCACACAGTTGTTAGGTTGAAATATTGTGGAGAAATTACACTCCAAGGAGCCTTCTTTTTCTTCTCAGGGGTTTGTTAAGGCAGAGCCATTTCGTTGTTACTATTCCAGGTTAAATTTGAGTGTGTGCCCTCCTCCATCCCCCACTGTTCTCTCTGTTACCCCCTCCTTCATAGCTCCCTTCACTCTTTTTTTTTTTTCTCCTTTGTGGTTGTGCTCAGTGAATTTAGCAACACTGTGGGAAGAAAACCTTGAAGTTCAGAGCCTGTTCTGTAGTCGAGAGAGGGCTGTGGCTGCCCATGAGCACATCTGTGCTTGAGGGATCTCTTCTCCCCTTGCTCCTCAACAGTCAGGACACACAGCAAGAGTGGAGAAAATGGAAGGGCAAATGCTTGGGGAAGCAGAGTTGTGGTGAAAAAGGTAGTTAAAGGGATTGAGACTGAAAAGACACTGAGGATTGTCACTTTTTCATAGGTTCAGTGTGGACAGATCTTACATAAAAAAAAAAAAAAAATTCCTCTTTGGGTTCTGTAGGGCAAGAGGTTTGATTTAAAGTAAAGATTACTGGTGTTTTTTTGTTTAATTAAGCTACACATTCTAATAAACGAAAAGATAGTGAAAGTTTAAGACTGTGAAAGTTCAGTAGGTCCATTTCTATTTTATATATATACCAAATCTTAAGTTAGAAACTTATGTTCACAGGCTTAGAAAACCTTTCAAAAGACTTTGAGCCAGTCAAAGCTTTTATTGAGCCATACAAAAGAGGAAAATGAGAAAGGTGGGTTGTGTGTCACACAGGTGCATTTGAACTTCATTAATACCCAAATGTGCATTTGCAGTCCAAGGCAGAGCTCTGAAACATCCTGGGGATGTGCTGCTCGGGGATGAGGGTGGTGTTTTCCAGGACCACACCT
Organism: Tichodroma muraria; assembly: GCA_013390105.1. Lineage (NCBI taxonomy): Eukaryota > Metazoa > Chordata > Aves > Passeriformes > Sittidae > Tichodroma > Tichodroma muraria. The sequence goes on along the minus strand of WAAG01038847.1, from coordinate 12,032 downwards.
GGGGGTTTGCAGGGATCAGACCTGGCACTTGCAGGGGTCATACCCAGGGTTACAGGATGTCAGGGCTCTGGCAGTGCTGTGCTCAGGCTGCTTCATTTCTCCACTGGCAGTGTACCTTCAGTGTTGCATGATGTGGTCTTCAGCCCACGTGTGTCTTAGCTGTTTTTTCCAGATTTTTTTTTCCAGATTTTTTCCAGATTATTTCTTCACCTTTTTCCCCCCACCTCAACTGTGTTCAAGAATCCCTGCTTCTTTTAGGTTGTTCTTCTGTACAGTACTCCTGTTCTAGCTTCATTTTTTTTCAGGGAGCGAGCAACAGAAGAGGGGCTGGGAGCTGGGGTGTGTAGCCTGGACAAAAGGAAGCTCAGAAGGACCTTACCTCTCTCTCCAACCTCCTGAAAGGAGGCTGTAACCAGGTGGCAAGCAGTCTCTTCTCCCAGGTATCAAGCAACAGGGCAGGAGGAAATTGCCTGAAGTTGTCCCAGGGGAGCTGTAGACTGGATATGAGGAAAAATGTGTGGATGTGGCATTTGGGGCCAGGTTTTAGTGATGAAGATGGTGTTGGGTTAACAATTGGATTCAATGATCTTAGAAGCCTTTTCCAACCTTAGTGATTCTATGAATCTATGAAGTCCACGTTCATCACCAGACTTTCAGAAGCCTGAGTGTTCTGCTCTGTGCTAGGCAGCCTTGTTACTGCCCTGGTAGGAGCAGAAAGGGGTGGGGGGAAAGGTGGAAATGGATAAATAACTTTTTGTGCTCTCTGACATGCGCGTTTGCTTTTCTTTACCCATCAGCATAAGGTTACTTACAGTGGGGTTGCTGTTTTTCATTTCTGCTGTGTGGCTGCATTTCTATTTGACTCTTTTAAATAGTATGTTTGCATGGAGCTGAAAGAACCTTCTGTATTATATAATATTAAAAATTCAGCTCTCTGTTAAGTCAGAAAATTGAGACTAACATGACTACTTGTGCTGCTGCTTCTCAGGCTGTTTGGAGCTACAAGGGAAGACAGCAATGGAAACTGGTTTTATTGCCTATCTTTCTGATTTTAGGTAAATGTTGATTCTTTTTCATGGATAAATCTGTTTCTTCTTGGTAAACACAGTTGCTAACTTTTGTGTCTCAAACTGAAAGTAGGACTGCAAGAAGGAGAGAAATTGATAATGAAGTGATTTAGCGCTTAATTTAGTGTTCTTTCTACATGAACTGCACTTTGTATGTTTGGTTTTCTGCTGTACTGAATTCTGTCAAATTCATGTCAGTTTTGTAGCCCTAATGCGTATCTGGCTCCGTGCTTGGGCTTCTGAGCACAATAGCTGATTTGGTAAACTTGACATTTTTCCAGAGGGGATTCGTTGCTATGTAGGAATTGTTACGATCATTCCACTGAAAGCACTTCTGAGCGCTTGTCTCTCTTGCTTGGAGAGACTTGTCTCTCTTACTTGTCTAATATTTGGGGGGTTTATACATTTTGTGGCATTCAGAAACTTGGTGGGGGGGAGTATGGAAGACAATTAACTTTTTGCTCTTTAAATAGGTACTAATTAATGTAAACTGGAAATAAAAACATACTCGGTGTTTGAGACGCCACTGGGTTTGTTCTTAAACACATTTCTTAGTCAAGCTATTGACTTCATTTTAGAATGTGGTCTTCAGGTTCTGTGGTGTGATTTAAAATAGAGGTTCCTGAAGGTTTTTTGTTTAATTAAACTTAGTATCAGAATTTGGATTTTATTTCTTTTGAATTGTGTTCACTTAAAAAATAATCTGAGTTTGGAGCTGCATGAATTCTTGAAGGAGTGATTCTACAGCAGTATTTAGGTGTAATACTGTGTGGCCAGTGCCACTCTGTCTCACAAGGCAGCAGCTGCTGTTTGACTGTTCCATCACGTCTTACTTTTGTCTGATACCAGCCCACGTATTTAGTTTTACTTCATGTTTCAAACAATTTTAACCTGGTGGGACCCTGGGAAGAGTTGGATTGAGCTCTTTCCTTTCATTGTTTCTGTTACTACCACTTTTTTTGCTCACTGTAACTTTTTCAGAATTACTGTTTCAAAGTAGTTTTTATGTAGCTTCTTTGGTTATAAAAAATAAGTTTATGAGTATTGGGAAATAAAATGTGTTCTCTTTCCATTTCTGTTATCAAGCTACCTCTGTAATAATATGTCCATATTCTTTATTGTTTCAGTGTTGGCAAAACTTCCAGTTAGATGATGAAATATGTTTCAGATCTATTTTATTAACTGCTCTGGTTGCGATAAATGCACGTCAAAATCATCTGTTACATTTCTGGTTTACATTGTTGTATTCCTGTCGGAGTGAAACACGAGCTTTGTAAGGCACAGCAGTGGAAAAATCCCGCTCAAAACCTCTCTTAATCATAGATTTAAGTATGACTATGTGCACAATGGCAAACTTCTGTTTTGGGCAAGTGCATGTTACTGTGAACTAATGGAGAAAATCACATAAAATATTGCTAAGCTGTAAAAAACAATGTAAAAACTGTGTAGCAGTATCCTTGTAATGATTTACAGCTGGAGGAGCAGAACTGAGTATGGAAAAAAGGACAAATTTCAGCTTCCTGTGAGGAGCTTTTTAAAATTTATTTTTATTTATTTTTTCCCTTTCCTCTCTGAGCTATATCAGTTCAATACTGTTTGTAGTTTTGCCTGTTACAAACAGACCAGAAAACCCATGTGGGAGACAGAGGTGGGATTGACACTGCAGAGGAGGACTTCCAGTAGGAAATTCTTGGATACAGAG